>CAJUYI010003531.1:0-22840 GCA_910591695.1 Galerucella pusilla | reverse complement strand
GCTTTTCCTACCCGGTAAACAATGTACTATTTCTCCACAACTCACTATCCGTTTTTCCTGTTTTATTTGCAGCAGTACTCACTATGATCCTTTCCTATTTTATTTCAATTTCAAATCAGTTATTATTTTAAAATGTAACTTTGATACCTTCCACCTTTTTGCGGATATCGTATGGAGTGGAGAGTATTTTTAAAATGTGACCAACATAATGCAATGTTTCCATTTGAAACACTTTTGATAACATCGGCAATTTTATTTGAAATAAACCTATAAGCGTATTCCTACAGTGGGCCACCATATATGTTATAACAGTTTAATTTGTTAAATTTCAAATGATAAATGGAAATTAAACTTACTTCGGTGATTTTTGTTTCAAATTAAGTTTTATTTATGTTTTAGTATCTAAATTCCATCAACTACGGAGTATTGTGGAGTATGCTATACCTACACGGATATTTAACACTCAAAAGTTTTCACCTGACCACTGTACCCAACATCCCTTATTCTGCTGAAAACCACTACCTGCTGGTAAATTGTATTGATTCTTCCCAATTTTCTCGTTACTGCCTGCTCCAACGGTTATAACTAGAATGGTTTGTAATCAAAGTTCACATGAAAAACTCTTTCGGCGCAGAATTTCAGTAAAAAGTGGTGAAGGTTAAGGTAGCTTTTTGTAACCAGTAAAAGTATATAAAGTATGTATTCCGTTGTAGTGATTTCATATAAGTTTATAGTAGACGCGTTACATGAATAAGTGATATACTTTGTGCTAAATTTCAAATGCTGCTACAGCTGATTTGAACTTGAACCTGTTTCCACACCACCCACGAGACACAGCTCTCGACGCCAGATAGTATGGGAGCAGTTGCTCCAGAAATTATTTGATTGAAATTGGAAATGGTATGGCTGTGCGTAAAGTGCGTACACTGATGTCACTTTTTTGAACACATTTAATTTTTCTGTGGAAGTATGGACAATTGCCTACTTTCAGAAGAAAGATTTGTACCGAAAAAAGTTGTTTGAGTAGAAGTTGTAGAGAAAACAAAATTATTAACAAATTCTGCAGGAAGTGAGTTGAAGACTGATTTTTAAAATGCCAAAAGACTATGTTCCGGAATCCATGAAGACTAACTATTTTGCTTCTCCGGTAAAGACGTAAAAAAACGGTAAAACTGAAATTGTTTGAGATAACTGATTGTAGAAGCGCTATTCCAAATCTCTTATAATGTATTTTTTCCCCGATCGTGGGAGAAGTGACACTATTTTGACCTGTTTTATATGCGCAAATCTCAACATTCCAGAATAGTGGGCAGTTGCTAAGCAATTAGAAAATAACAGTGCGGTAATGTTAAAAATGAATAATTACAATAAAATGAAACAAAGTATGGTTTTAATTTTTATATTGATAAAGTTGTTATAAAAGGAATAAAAGAAACATCTAATTCATAACGATATTTTTGAACACACATGAATTGTTGTTAATACTTACATTTATTGTACAGTTTGTACAATTTGTAAATTGTACTGGAGGGCAACGAGAATTTATAGACGTTGAAGCTGAATGGCTAATTGTTTGGTTTATCTCGTTTCGATCATTTTCATTTGAAGTCGAGGCAGGGATGTTGAATATTTTATTAGCCACTTCTACTTTATTATCAAGTGATTCGTCAATATATTCGATCGGAGAAAAAATATTTCACTTTGTCATAACAAAGTAATTTCCATGATTACCATTTCTATATTTCAATATGAACATAGAGAAACCTATCTAAACTTACTTGATTACCTACATCTTGAATGAAATATTTTTTATTTAATTTTTCAAATGTAAATCAACGATCGGAGAAAAAATAGTATGGTATAATTCGTGGGAAAAGCATATTCCCATATTCATCGTCGCTACGCTCCTCGTCGGGTAATTATCACAGTAGTTAGGGAATATCATGCTTTTCCCACTAATTATACAATATAATATTTCTGTCACTTTGTGTGAGAATGTAATATTTAAGATGCACTTGAAGAGGCTTGTTTCAATAAACTACCAATTTCGGAAGCTTGAAGCATCGAAAATTGATACATAGATAATGTATAACCTCAATATTCTGCTTTCTGTCGTAATTTTTATTGCTTTTTTTTTTAAATAAATATAAATGATAGTTTCATATTTGAAGGCGATGAAGACTCTCATGCTTTAATAGATTCTGGCAGGGAAGGTTGACCAGAGGTCAAATTATTTCAAAAATATGGATAACATTTTGGTTATGAATATTTTGGAACAAATCAAGGTTCAGCTGGAATATCGTTATAATAGGTTAGTATATTAGTTGTTTGCAAAGAAATAATTCTTACTATATCTGTGTGTTTTTTAACATTCTATTCAATTGCTAGGCATCTCAGTTCCATTGCAGATTCCATGGGAATTGATGAAGCAGCAACTTCAAGAATAGTTGCCAGAGTTTCAGATTCACTTGCCAGTCTGGACCCCAATTTCAGATATATGCCACAACTGGAAAAACTTATAACAGAACAGAATACATTTTTTTGAATTACCTAATTTCCCCCAATTTGATGGCACTCTTATCAAAATTCACTCACCAGGTGAACATATATCTCCAACTTCACTGGATAGTCTTTGCTTGTAGTAACTGAAGTTGTTTCTGATTTATATAATAGCTATGGGCCTCTTAATCTTGTGTGCGAATTTATAGTTCTAGGTGGAAGTAATGGTGAAGTCTTCAGAAATATGAAACAGTTTTTTTCACTGAATATTCAAGTACTGGGCAGTGCTGATTTGAATATTCGAAACTTGGTTGCAAGTTTGCCTATCAGAGCTAGATTTGAGGGAGGTAAATTCCAAAATGTTTTTTATTATATGCATAATAGCAATGAAACTTTACATTTACAAGCTCCACTTGATTTATTTATGTGAAGATGTGCACATTTTTCTACATTTATTTGGAATATAATTAGCAATTTGAAAATTTTCTTGCACTCATATTTTTGTTTTAGGCGATTGGAGATATGTATCAAATCCATATTTTTTTTAACTCCTCTTGGTGATCCACAAAGAAAAGGGGGGTTTAATTATAATAAATCCCATATTAGGAATAGAGACACAATAGATTTTCGAAGAGACGTTTCTGCTACCAGTGATGGCAGCAATTGTTGCTACATCAATATTGCATAACATGACTAGAAATATGGATGGTATGAAAATTAAGAGCCACCTGTACCAGAAGATATGGCTGGTGAATTGAATAATTTAATTGTTCAGCAACATTATACAACCAGATCATCAAGTGATGTATCCCAATCAAATTAATGTTATTAAATATGAATTAATTGAAGTTTATTTTTCCATTATGCATAAGGGCATATTCAATCAATCCATTGTTTTCTCGTGTTCGAATGAACATTCATGTTTTATATTTTGGTTTTGTGGAAAAAAAGTTTTAATGAAACCTATCAATTTATCACCAAAATGAAATATCAATACCAGAAAAAAACTATATAGATATATACTATATATATATACTATAAAATACTATAATATATAATATAATATATACTATATACTATATAATATATAATATATACTATAAAATATATACTATATAATATATAATATATACTATAAAACTATATACATATATGTTCAATAAAAAAAAATGTGAAAGAGAACCTGCATACACAATCCCTAAATGCAAACTTGAAATTGAATCTTATTGGAGTGAATTTTATAAAACTTGATTTTGCTCTCCTGGAGTAATCGTGATTGCTCTTTTTATTTCCACATCAAGCTTTCCTGCCTGAAACTTGGGGGTTGATGCTACTGTTTGAGTTTACACCTCTTTTTGTAATTTCTTTATCCTTAATCTGCTATTAAGAGTCTTTTGTCTACAAGTGTATTGTATTTTTCAGACAATGCCAATGATGTTGAAGTCTTAACAATTGTGGTAGGTCGTCTTATTTGCTTGTTAAATTGTTTTCCACTCGAATAAGTTCTCAATTTTTTCCTTGGGAGCATATTCCTCACTGAAACTGACATTCTATTCTTTTCAGAATTATCTCAACCTAGAAAACGATGAAAAAATTCTGAATTGAATAGTAAAACATTGTTACTCGGAGGTTGCAATGTTCCAATTTATCCAACAGTATTTCTTGGTAATTGTAACGTTGCAATTCCTCTACTTTCCAAATTGTCAGAGTAAATTTTCACGAAAATTCTTTATGGTGACAACGGTCAGATTTTACATGTGATGATTCCTTTTGCATTACTAAATACTTTTCGGGAGGTATCTCCTATCATCATATTTATTGTGAGATCCAAATACTGATTTGGTGTTAATTCTTGACAAAGCCAAATCATAGCACTCATCTCCTGTAGGAATACTAATGCCTCCACGAGCAAAATGCTTCCTTTTCCATCTTTGGCATCGACTGTTTTTTTTAATGTTTTCACAAAATTTTTATCAAGCTTGCAACGTCCCTACTGAGCAACTTGAATTGAATTCACTAGCTATTGAATACTAAAGTGGTTTTTCTTTTTCAATTATATCTCTATAGTTGCTCACTATGCATAATAACATCGTTCTCCCGACTAGAGTAACATTCGTAGAACTTTTCTTTTTGTCCACTAAAATGTTAGTAAAAACATTAATATCTTTATTTTTGGTCTCCTGGCCAAAAACTATAACTAAACTTCAAAAACAAATATTGTAGGTTAACTTTTCATTAATGTCTCTTACAAGAAACGTATTCTGAAATGTCCCTCACTTAGTAAGGCTAACACAACAAAGTGTCATTGAAGGAATAGTCGGTGTCACTGGCTGTGAGTATTTTTGTGAAGATAACTGCTTTCTGGGGTAATAAAAAATTTAACTGTAAAGCTTCCAAAAATTCATCAGAAACAATTTTTTCCTATTTGATATGTATTTGATTGTTTCAAAACTAAATAATTATTTAGGTAATTAATTATGTATTTCAATATTATCAATATGTAGTTATTTTCGAATAACCAATTTCACAAATACCATGTTATTTCTCAATTAGTTTGTATTTCTAGTTCTAATTCCAAACATAAATCTTCCGAATGGCTATAATAGTACCTATATTTGATGGTCTGTTCTGATAAATGCATTTTTATATATTCTTTCATGAGCTATTGTTTTTTCTTTTCAATTTATTTACTGAAATGTACGAATTTCACGACTGGTTTGTTATTGTTTGTGATAATAAAACTGTTGAATTCATATATGAACGAATTATTTACAACTTCCTTATATATGTGAATTGCAAAATTATTTAAATTTATTGATATTATATTTCAACTCTCAATTCGACGAATTCTTCAACTGTAAATAATTAGTACCTACCCAGCTCATAAATCTGATGGAAGAGAAAAATTTTGTTTGTCATTTGGTTAACAGTTATTGTTGCACTCTATTAGAATAACCGAGTTACTTATTTTATATAACATTGAGTACGTTATTAGTTGATAGAAGCACGTTTTTGAGAAATAATGTTCTATAAAATTGCGCAGTATGAATTATTCAGTTTTACTGAAGGTGTGTGTAATAAATCAATGTAATTGTCCAATTGGTTGGAGCTGAAATGGATTTGTAATTTCTCAAAATAGTTTCGACAGCAGCTGTGTCGTTTGTTGTTTTTGACTCGTGGGCATACTTAAACTGAAATGGAACAAGTGGATTATTTCAGTGCGAAAACGAAATATCTAATATCACTTACCTTTCGATAAAACCATATTCAAATCTTCTTTGTGGAGGCTAACGAAAATTTTGCATTTACTAGAGATATTCACTGAGACCTAAAAGATCGATTGTGCCTCCTTACTCCTATTCAGTTCCTGAGGAGAGTCTCAATTACTAGTAGCTTCCTTAGTCCTATTTCCTAGGGAAATTTTAGAAAAGCTGTATGCTTTAATTCAGGTAGATGTCCCTCTTCTATACAGAAGTCTCTTAAGTTGTTTGCCCTGAAAATTTTTATTGCTGTGCAAATCGCAAGTATTTGGTTCCCACTATTGACATTGTTAAAGGCCGCTGGACATAGTGCAATACTACATACCAGAAATGGCAGCAATTTCTTGCATGGTCAGTATATTGCAAATTATGAATCTTACATGATATCTGATATCACGCAATTCTCTTTCATTGCAACATTGCTGGCAGCCCAACCAATAGTAGAAAGAAAAAAGTGTAGGATAATTTGACAGAATAGTAGTTTGTGCAACTAGTGTGGATATGATGCGTAGAAGTTGCGAGTCGGACTCGCGCACGAAGGGTACCGTACATTATCTATAATAATGAATGTTCTGCTAAATATTTCAAGTGTCCACCTATTGTGGTTATCAATATCGAGCAGAATAACTATTTAGAAATGAAATTAACATTTCAAAAAAACTTCCTCGCGGGTAATGGTCTACCGCGTGAGAGTCTAAGATGCTTTGCTTACTACTGGACTACCGAGGAACATGCTAAGCTCATACGCATAACGTCAAATGTATTACATAATTCCATAAAAACTGACGTCTTGTTTTTAGTATTTGTTGTTAATTTGTACGGATTATTTCATTTGAGCTTAATGTTTTAAATGAATACTCTTGATCCTGTGCTTCTAGGAGAGACTTTTTTTGACAAGTTACTTTGATGTTTTTTCGAAATTGAGAAACAGATGAGTTGACGGGTACTCAACTGTGCAGAAAATGGATAATATATATGTGGGTGTAGAAAATAGTTATTTACGTAATTAGTAGGATATGGACATAATTAGTGATCTTACGTTAATAATTTCTATCACACGTATTATGTACAAAATTTTATCTACAACTGTTTATTAGTATTATTAATAGTACCTATATCATAAAATTGTATCATGTTTTGTAACTATAGCAACAAAGACAAGCAAAGATATGGAAACAAAATAAATGAGTTATGTAATCAAATTTTCGAAGTTGAATGAACAAAAATCTATAAAAATGAGTTCAACTGAAGACAATCTTCTTTCAAAAATTGAAAATGCAGGTTCCAATGTTATTTTAAATATTTAATTCTGGTATTTATATGTTTCTGGATTCTTATTATCGCACTAGTGCGGTATTGTATTCAAAAACGCACTAGTGCAGTAACATACGTCATCATGACACTGAAAATTATGTCAAATCGTACCCGTTACATGACCGTTGTAGATAAAATAATTTATTGCAACATAATTTATGTAGTCTATTATCATTTGAAATGAAGATATCGAGAGTGAAAATAGCTCAGAGAAAATAATTATAAATAAATCATTGACGATTATCAAATCACAAAAAATGACAAAGCATTAGTCATCATAATCAGCTGATAGGCATCATTCGATTGGAAATGGTTAGTTGATTGGTAACACAAAAAAACCAGAGTTTTTCCCAGAATTGCGCCTAGCATGCAATTAAAATGGCATCAAATCGATAAAATTACAATGGCATCGAATTGCAGAAGCTGCTCTGCAATTGCGTACACTTTTGATATTTATAGGACGCTTCACGACGAGCTTACACTATCTATATATATTGGAGACCACTATCACAATTTCTATGAAAGTTGGTATGAATGGAGAACAAGTTATGTCGAATTTATAGGAAATACTTTGACGCACATGTCACTTCCGGTTATTGTGAACGACACATTTGCTATTTTGAATGTAACATCCTGTATATTACCAACCTTTCGTATTCTACATTAAATTCTATTGTCATTCTGTGTAGAATATCCCATATCTAAAATATCTACCATATTCATTTGAAAAAAGTCAGTAATTTCATCCCTACTTTGTTAATCTAGTTCAAAGTCTCAAGCAAACAGACTATAACAAAAAGGACAGAATTTGTGTTGATAAAATGTTGAGCGGATAATAAATATTTCATAACCCACACCTTTACCAAAATGACATAAATTTTCTCGGTAATCATTTCATTATCAAATCAATATTTATTTTTTATCATTCAGTTCGATTATAAAAGAATCAATCAATCTGTTTGCTTAAAGTGGGTAAAAAAAGGGTACAGAGAAGTCGATTACAAACAAACATACATACAAGTGAAGCTAATATAATTATTAATTTAGCTGATTAATTCCACCTTTGTGATTCATATTCATAACTTAGTATGTATCAAATGAAAAAAGAAACTTAACACCGCGGAAAGATACAACCCATAATACTACCTCCTTATCTGCTGTTACTAGACAGGCGCTTTAAATAACTGAGCCAAGGCGCGAGTTAGTTCATTTGCTCAAGTAGAAGGTTTCAAGCAAAAACGATTATATACCTCATGATTTTTTTTATAAGTTAAAGATAGTCATCGGTCCTTGTCGAGTGTGCAAAACTCGAATTAATCTTTTTGGTCAAAAATGAGTCTGAAGGAGTCAGTTCAAACGAACATACAAGTGAAGCTAAAGCTAATATGAGCGTGTTGGGAAGATTTTGAATGTGGAGTTCGCAATTCATTCCACTAACGAAAGTGTAATAAAAAAGCTCAAGTTCTAGATGCCTGGAGGTTTAAGGACAAAAAACACTTGTTATGTGAGACCTTATAAAAAAAACTGAAAGGGCGAGCTTTTGCATGACTTACAATAACTGAATAATTTCAACGGTAGGTAGAAATACCTACTTGTCTGTTTATAGCCAGGCTGGCCGTCCTTCGTCGATTCGACAGGATATTCATCCGCAAATGAAAGGAAAACTTCTAAGCAAAATATAATTTTCCTGAACATAATGAATTTAACTCATCATGGTATAATGTTCTATGTATTTGTTACGCCCAAACATCGAAAACGCCCACTGAGCGAAAAAAACGACCGCAACGCGTTGTGGACGGTGCCGAACAACCAAATACCGAAATGACATAATTTTTCGCGTTTATTCCGTTCTTGTTGTCCACGACGCGTTCTGGATGATTTAGAAAGCTCATAAACCGACCATGCTTTTAATATATGCTAAGTAAATTTATAGAAATATATGAAAATTTGAAAATCTTTTTTGTAGGCTTATTTCTACATGAAGCTTTATTTACAATAATAATTAACTGAATCGCAGGTAGATAAAGCTATTTACTTGTATTTGCAGGCACTATTATTGTGGCATTTAGAATTGCACAACACCTCATTGGCCCTGCAGTTGCACTTTTTTTAAATAACGCTTACAATGGCACATGACAAATCCTTGTTTCGATCCAGACGAAAGAGCTGAAGCTTTTCTCAAATTCAATGAACAACTCGGAACATCCGATGCGTTTATAAAATTTGAATCAGCGAAGTTGAATTCATTACGACTATAAAGTCTTTCCAGTACGCCCTCTTTGGTTCCCAACTTATTCAAGCTGGAATCATCAACGCTCAGAACTTAAGCTAGAACACTCCTAGGGGCAAGCCGCCCTCTGTCGACATCTGGAACTTTGACTACGACATTTTGACCGATCTCAGCAGGAGGTAGTTTTTCACTGGACAGCGCCAGAATTTCTCCAGCTTGCTTCTTAATTCCGTACATTCTTCGCAATTGGAACATGCTGCCTCAGTGAATACTGCATTGATTACATTTTCTCTCCCTTCCTGGTCTTTTTCGAGTGTCATCCCTTCCAAGATTTTCTCCAAATCAAAGGCAGTCGGGAACATACTGACAAGTCTAAACAAGAAAGACCGGTTTATGAGCTCTCTAAATCATCCAGAACGTGGGCGTTTGAGCATTGTCCACAACGCGTCGTGGTCAACAAGAACGGACACAAAGCGAAAAATTTTGTCATTTCGGTATTTGGTCGTTCGGCACCGTCCACAACGCGTTGCGGTCGTTTTTTTCGCTCAATGAGCGTTTTCGATGTTTGGGTGTAACATATTTATTATATTATTTACAACGGACCAAAAATACTGGACGACAGTGGACGGCAAGAACGACACGCCTTAAATATGCCGAACAACAGGAATAAAGCTACTCCGAAAGACACTAGTCTTGACACGAACGACAGTGTCTAATGTCTGAACGGCAGATGGAATATTTCAATTAGTAATCATTTATGGTTTGATGATGTCAAAATATTTTCCAAGAATGGGCCGATTTTTGTAGAAATCAGGTAAGTAGTCTCCAATATTATAGATAGTATAAACTCGTATATCAACTCAATTTAGTACTGGATAGATTAAATCCAATATAAGAAGTCAAAACCTTGAATAATAAACTCCATAGTTCCTCCCCCATTTGGAAGTTCATTGTATTTACTGAAATAAAATGTAGTTTTATTCTAATAGCTGTTAAAATCCAGTTAATAAATTATGCTCGGAAGTATCAGTAGCTGTATCTCAGTAACAAAACAAAAAAAATTCCATGGACGTACGCTTGTAATTTTGCAAACTGGAAAATAACAACATAATAGAAGAATTTGATAACTGAGGAGAATTATCCATTACTAAACCTAAATTATGAGGGTCGATAGTAGAAATAAATATTCAAGCTGACAGACACACCGATGAGGACAAGGATGAAACATCATAAAACCCAACTATTCGAGAATGAGCAGAACTTATATACAAAAAATATTAGTCCTAATCTCCTCAACATTATTATAATATCACTTTGAAATATCCAATTTCACTGATTCAATAGAATATTAGGTGGAAGAGATTTTCCGCTGAATCTATTGTCCAAATCACTGATGGTTTGTGAATTCTGCTCCAAATCCGCAACCTTCAGTGAAATATTTTTTCTAAAAAAAATAAAACCAATATCAATGGATATATAACGTCAATTTGACCTAAGATATAAGTCACCATAATAACGAGGGCAACCGGCTGGAAAAAGGGGGTCATCCTGAACCGCGATAGATTTTCGGTTTACCAGAAACTGCAGCACGAGGAGCTGTGAAGATCGGACAGCTTAGTCCCAAGTGAAAAACCCTGCCTGAAAAATACAGCGGAAATCAGTCGAAAAGCATAACAGGCAACATGTAGGGTCATGCACCAGAAGAGGAACACAAATTGCAACTATAAAACGGAAACTTACGGATACGGATTATAAGGTAGGGGAACGAAAAAAGTGAAACATAACTCCTCTGTTCCACCCGCAATTAGAAACTGTCAAAAACGATCACAGAATAACAGACCACTGCAATCAGTGATAGGAATCACGTGAAAGTGAACTTATCAAATTATTCACAATTTGGATTATTGTAAGAACACTGTGCTCACCAATCTTGGAGTGAGAATGATAATAATTGATGGTTGTTATTAGGAAGATAAATAAATGATCAGAAACGCATATATATCCCTCAGCGGACGCCTATGAACAGTAGTAGCTGACTATCTCGTTGGAAAACAAAAAAAAACATGTACACTGGATGTGTATGCAATAAAAGAGGCGATTGTATTTAAATGTAAACAAAAGAGTAAAGATGGGTGAGGGGGCTACAACTGCTAACAGTTTAACCTTGGAATTATTTTCAACCTTATTTTTATCTAGAAACGTTCGTATGATAAAGTGAACGCTCTGCGTATTTATGACTAAGCATTAAAAACGAATTAATTCACAGACAATATAAACACAAAATCATATTTCAGAATTAATAGACAACGGGTAATTTTACAGTAAGAACCTCTCGGACGAACAACATTTTTCGAAATTTTTGATGTTAATGAATGACATAGATTGTAATACATTGGTATTGGAATTATCTTCAACTGTAAGACCTAATAAAAAGAAATTTTAGCTAAATTATACGAGGTCTCTTGGTAAAATAGAAATATGACTAATTCAATGGAAGTTGTATAGATAAAACTAAATAAAAAAGCCAGATGCAGCCAGAAACACTGTTAAAAAAGCTATAACGTTAACGACAGCGCCTTGACACGAACGACAATGTCTAAAGTCCATTTTCCACGTCGCGACAAATCGCTGCGAGAGGAGATACAATGGTCGCGTTCATCACAATGTAGCGCTACCCAAGCGATCATCCATTTCCTACTGAACGCGTGTTTTGTTAACTGATCAGATTAAGCGCTGTGGTATCAGTCGCAATGTTTTCAATAAAAATTAAAATATGCTACACGCTACCAATTGATAATGCATTAACTGTTATTTATGTAATACCTATGTTGAAAATATAATATGACTATTTTTGTTTGGATATATTTTAGTTTGTATTTCAGTGAAACTGAATAAACAGCTGGAGGTGACTTACGATTTTGATAATAAATTGTATAGTGTGTCAGGAAGTTCAACTCTTCATAGTATGCTCCAAAGTGGCGAGTTCAATTTTTTGTGATTAACTACCATTTTTTTAATGGTTAGAAGTAATACCTATTTTATAATTGTCGTATATATCAAATAAAATTGAGTTGTTGTTGTATTCATTGACATTATTTGACAAATATCGGACAAATATCGGAGACAATATAAATTTTTTGGAAAATCTTTTTATAACACAAATTTTACTGCAATTTAAACTATAATTGTAAAATATTTTGAAATATACAGGGTGTTCCAATAATAAGTTATATTTTTCTCATGGAACACCCTATATTTTATTGCATTTTCTGATTGCCACTGAAAAATATAATACTCCTTCATAATGGTTCTCTCTACCCAAATACAGAGGGTTCCAAGTTATGCTGACTTTTTTTAAAATGTGAACATTTTGAAAAAAAATGAATAACTCATTGATATAACAAATTCTAGCAAATTTTCATCTTAATAGTTGGACATTCGTTGAATGTATTCCACGATTAAGTACCAAATATCTCTTTATAGGGTGTTAAGATTTTTCATAGTTTCTATATTAGATCATTCAATGTGCAATATCAGGCTAATTATAAACGGAACACGTATTTCAATAATTCATCATATTAAAAAAAAGTCCTTTTCCGAATGGGGTGTGGATGTCCTATACCTAGGTATCATACTTTTCGTGCAATTTACAATGTTTCCAAATTTTATGCTAAATCGATTATAAAACATCTGCAATTCTCTCTAAATTCCAAACTAATGATCTTAGCATAGTTGCTGTGAGAAACTAAATAGATCACGTTTAAAGCCTCTAGAAAATATAGGGTTTTGCTATTCTATACCGAGTGGTGGAAAAGATATACCACTCTCACAAAAAAATCACAATCCACTTAGACATTCCATGAAATAACAAAAAGTTCATTACTTTCAGTTGTTAGTTTCGTTTTTATTCATGTTGTAATTTAATGGTCTAAGTAATAGTAATTAGGCCAATCTTCAACATGGCACCCGTATTGTGTGAAACCTTTTCGTTTTCTGCTATTTCATGAAATGTCTCTAAGTGGATAGTTATTTTTCTGTGAAGGAGTATTATATTTTTTGGGGGCAATCAGAAAATGCAATAAAATATAGGGTGTTCCATGAGAAAAAGTATGAATTTGATACGCCACACTTTATTGGAACACCCTGTATATTTCGAAATATTTCCAAATAATAGTTTAGGTTGGAATAAAATAATTTGTGGTATAAGAAGATTTTCCACAAATTTTATATTTTCTTCGATATTTGTCCGGTCCCGGACGTTTGCCGAACTCTCTATGTGGTTTTATTAGCACGTTAAGCAAAATTACGAACTGATGAATCACTCTAAAAATCGCTACCTGATTAACTTTGTTGGGATGAACGCGACCAATCTGCATCTCGAAAGTTGGTTGCTGCGAGGCATAGGGAAAACGTTACGTGTTGCCAGCTTCGTAAAAGAAATGTTGATTCATAACCTCACAATTAAAAAAAAATAGCGGTTGAAGATGAAGCAAATAGGATAAAACAGAAATGAGATGGTGACTTGCCAAAAGTTCTTAGAGTTATTGGCCTCCGATGCGTCTAGAATTCAGCTAAAACGACATTTTAAATTTCACGATTTACGCTCCGGGGGTGTATCCGCATTGTTTCAATAAATCAAAGTAGCTGTCCGCAATGATAAAAACCTGCAAAAATCTTATGAGTTGAATGGTAGACATTAACTGTCATTCTTGTCATAAAAGCCACTTTGGTTGGCCCTACTGACCTTAAACTGAACGTCTTTATTTGATGCGTGTCAGGACTGGTCAGGACGATGACAGTTTTATAAAAAAATTTAGAATGGATCTACCCAGCTTCAACAAATAATATCTTGGTTCCTATAATACACAGCATCTGTATACAGGTCTTATCACTACCACGGTATTTTGAGAAATTATACCTAGACTTACCCTTCAATAGACTTGACAACTGATAAGTGAAAATTGTATGCCAAAACCATAGTAGCAAATTCAAGACAAGAACTTATAAAAGCAATTGAAAAGATAGGAGAAGAGGCAAAACAACTTGGAATGGAAATCAACACGAACAAAACAAAATATACGATAGGTAAAAAAAACGAAAATACCGAAGGGAACTTAAAAACGCAATGGCATTCATTTGAAAATGTAACAACATTCAATTACTCAGGAGTGACGATGGGAAAAACAGGAAAAGAGCGGGTGTACGAAAGAATACACAATGGAAACCAAGCTTACTGTAGAGATAGAAAACTTCTGAAAAGTAAAGCCATAAATAAAAACACCAAAATAAAAATATACAAAACACTAATAAGACCAATGATCGCCTATGGTAATAAACAAAAAAGGAGCAGAAGACTTAAAAATTTTAGATAGAAAGATTCTTAGAACTATACTGGGGCCGAACATAACAAAATCTGGGGAAAGAAACCTTAAAAATAACAAAGAAATAGAAAGCGAGTAAAGCAATGGGACAATCGTGAAATATATGAAAGCACAACGCCTGAAATGAGCAGGACATATTATGACACGAAAGCCTGAAGGAATGATAAGAAAAATAACACAATGGACTCCTCTATGGCCGAGAAGAAGGGGAAGACCCAGATAAAGTTGGAGGAATTAGATAGAAGAGGATAAAAAAAGGATGGGAATCAAAGAGTGGAGAGGAAAATGCAGAAATAAAGCAGAATGGAGAAAAATAGCTTCTGAAGCCAGGACACACAAGAAATTGTTGCAATAAGGAGTGAAAAAGGAGTAAGGATTTAAAAGCGCATCAGCGTTAGCCACAATCTATTAGATTTAAAGGTTTATTGATGATGATGCCAAAGCAAAATGATTACAAAAAACCTACCGTTAAATAACAATTTTATTTAAATAAAGGTTATCTATTACTGACAGTGACAGAAATGTCATAGAGCCAATATAGATTTTAGGATGGTTCGTCAAAGTCCACCAGAAATGTTACGAAGCATGCAATATACCCATCAAGAAATAATTAAATGCAATGCATATTATGTGAAGATACACAGAAAATTTCACATCATTCCGAGAGGCTCCTCAACTACTGCCCGCTACATCGAGCACATTCTTCAATATAATTATTGTTGTTCCTCATGATGGCTTTATTGGGAGTGAGTGAGCATTTAATTTCAAATATTCCTATACTTCTTGACCCACCCTGTAAAATCCATTGATTGTGGTGAAAAATTTATAAAATAAAAAAAGTTTCCTCAAATCTTACTATTTGAATCGTATCTTAATACGAAGTCATGTTATGGGACTAACTTCATGAAAACCTACAACACTCACAACATCATATCGAGAATTCAGTGACATTCACAGATAAAAATGCGTGGTCCTTTCGTACACGTACTTTTTTTATTACTGAATCTTTATCTTTGTGTTACAATCAGACTACAAAATTGATATATAAAGGACAATTTAGTTTAGTTTCTCTGAAACTATAAAAATTAAGGAGGTAATGAATCATAAGTCGAGCCAGGTCTCTATAATAAATAATAAAGAGGAATAATATCAGTCTACATTATCGAAAATTTATAGCGTTCCTCGCAACAATTGCATGTCATTTCAAGGCTACCTTAATCGTATGATTCATGGTGAAAAAGTATCGGCCAGAGAAACTTTTCGCTTTTGTTTTGTGCATTCTCGGGTTAATTTATTGTTACATTTTTGTTAAAGAGTGGCAATGTTTCAAGGATCTTAGTCGGATAAATAAATTGTGAAGTACATTTTTTACCAAGATATATATAGAGTATCTTACTTTATTGTAACGTTTTGTAAATAAATAATGTGTGAACGGTGGCTAGTTTTGTCTCAAAATAATTATACATGAGAGTTAAGGAATAGTCTAGTAAAATGAAATCTTAAACTACCATTCACTGCATTTTTGAATTGAAGTTCGTTTTTAACATAAATTTGAAGTATGCATAAATAAAAAGTATTAAATTATATTTAGGGTCTGGGAAAAAATTAGAAACTACCCCCTAACTCACTATATCTTGAAAACATGAAGATATGGGAAACAGTTTTCCATAAAATATGCAGATATCAAAATTTTCGTTCTCGTGCAGTATGATACCAGAACAAGATTTATATGATTGACATCATTATAACTCATGAAATTTTGGAGAAAAGCTAACTGGACTTGAATGAAAAATATTAACAAAATGCTTTTATTTTTTTCTAATATTGGAACGTCAAACTCTTGTGAACTGTAAACAAAGAAAACCAAACAATCATATTATATATTATAGACCTTGTTCTTCACACCCCAAATTCAAATGGCATTTCTGTAAATGGCTGTAAGTTCCTGAAACATATGATCAGAAAGTGGCTAGCTCCATCTTAAGGTTTGTAACGTGTTTGTAGTGAAATTTGAAAACATTTAGGATTTCTCAATTTTCAGTATTCTCCTGAAATTTCAAGAGCCTATCCATATCTTAAATGTGATACGAAATCCAAACAAGAGGGTTCAATAAAACTCAAAGTCCAAACCACGAACCACATAATTGATATTTTTGAAAAATTAATTTATGGTATAGTACTTTGGGGATTTTTGATGGCGGTTACACTTCTATTTTCAAAAAAGGCAATGAACTTGATTCAAGCAATTATCGTCCAATGAGCCTTCTACCGGTAGTCAGTAAAGTCATGGAATCTATCATTTCAGAAGGAATAACCAAATCTCTTTTCCAGGAGAAGATTATCCCACTCCAACAACAACAACATGGTTTTGTCCAAGGCCGTTCAACCTTAACTAATCTGTTACATTGTGTCAATGACTGGACATCATCGATTAACAAACAACAGCCCGTCGATGTTGTATACTTAGATTTCTCAAAAGCTTTTGATCGAGTTCCTCAACGAAGACTACTACAGAAGCTTGATCACTTTGGGATATGAGGGCACTTGCATCTGTGGATCGATAACTTTTTATCGGATAGGCGCTTCAAAGTTAGAGTAGGGGAAGCATTCTCAGAAGAAAAATTAGTGGAAAATGGGGTGCCTCAGGGTTCTGTTCTGGGACCTTTGCTGTTCATAGCATATACCAGCAATCTTCCCTTTCACATTTCAAGCAGAATATCTTTTCACGCAGATGACATAAAAATTTATACAAATCCAATAACGAACCACTTCTCTCTTTAGGACGATTTAAACTCTATCTTGCTATGGTGTTCCCAATGGTTGCTCCCTCTCAATGCTGTTTAGTGTGTAGTGCTTCGATTCGGTAAAAACAATCCACTTCTGCCGTACTTCATAAACGGTCAAACTTTAAACTCCGTATTCTCTCAGAATGACTTAGGAATTATTATTAACAGCAGTCTCACTTGGTCTGATCATATTTTGTCGATAACCAAACGTGCTTACACCAGGTTGTATCTTATACGGAATTGTTTTTCGAGAGTTACGTTTCAATCGTTTTGCAAGCTTTACACCATTCATGTAAGACCGATTCTGGAATATACGGGGCCCGCCTGGTATCCTGACTTGATTCGGGATACAAGTTTATAAGGAAATGTTCAAAGAAAAGCCACTCGACTTACCCTGAGACCGAGAAGACCATCGTATGAAGAGAGACTTGTTATGGCAAACTTAACTTCTTTGAACTTCGACGTCACCGTGGAGATCTTTTCACAACATTCAAAATACTGAAATTCAACTTCGGAGACCTTTTCGGGATATTTCCATTAAACCAAGACAACCGGCTCAGAGGACACGAATTAAAACTTGAAAAAGAAAATTTTGTGGCAAGATCAAGACAATATCTTCTGACTAATAGAGTTTTTGACGCCTGGAGCAATCTTGACGATAACATTTTTTCTGCTTCTCCCACCAAATATTTTTCCTAAAAAAAAAATAGAACCAATATCAATGGATAACGTCAATTTGATCTAAGAAATAAGTCACCAGAATAACGAGGGCAAGCTGCTGGCAAAAGCGGGTCATCCTGAATTGCGACAGATTTTTGGAGTTTTTGACGCCTGGAGCAATCTTGATGATAACATTATTTCTGCTTCTTCACCAACATATTTAAAAATAGACTGGACCGCCTTACATACCAATAATTTTTTTTGTCATACTAGTTCATTATTGTGTTTTTGTTGCTTAGTTACCAACTATCTCATGTCGTACTTTATGCCCGCGCGGGCAAGCCAGATTTTTTAAAACACTGATTTGTACTGAGATTGGATTGCAATAACGAACTAGTATGACATTAAAGTTTGTATGTACCGCAGGCATAAACAGATGTGTATACCCTCGGGCCAGAGGCACTCGGCTTCGTAAGACGTCGCCCTCAGGGCATAAACATCTATGTATACCCTTGGTACATAAATTACTATTTTAATTCAATACTTTTTTTGATACTAAAAATTGTACTTTTGTTTTATGATCCTGTATTTTTTCTTTTTATCATTTTTGTTCATTCCAATGTATTAATTTGCTAGTAGGTAATTCGTTTGTATATTATCTCCAGTTTTTGGGTAATATGCCCTTGTTCATATGTAATAATAATAATAATAATAATAACTTAATATTCTTCCGATTGTACATGTTTCATGACTAAATTATTGTATTATATATTAAAATAACTTCAGATTATCCAAAAATTTTGTATTTGGAAATTATAATGTCAACTTTCATTTCAAAAGAATTCAAATGTAATTTAACTCAACTTTTAACATAATTTCATGAGATTTTTATACTAAGTATACCATTTCTATTGTAGCCTGATGTTGGTAATTTATTTACCAAAACTAGTAGCTGAATAATTTGTCCTCTTGGTGGACAAAATTAAATAATTGTGGTTTGGACTTTGAATTTTATTGAACCCTCTTGTTTGGTTCTCCTGAAATATTTGGTATGAAAAATTTTTAAATTAATTCTTGCAAAGAATATGTTTTGATTAAATACCAAAAACCAAATATCAGTTCAAGCCCTTTTTTATGAAAAATCTATTTTTTCCAATCATACCTTTAAAATCTAGGAATTCATCAGAGAAATAATTGATTTTTTTAAAGATCTTTTATCAATTTCTATTTGGAAAAAAGATCGTTTTTATACTTTCTCTGTAAATATTTTTATATACCCATAAAATCATAATATGGTGAGATTTTGTCTATTGAAAATAAAGATTTTTCCAATTCAATGAGTAATAATAATAAATGAATGAAAATAAATGAAGTAATTCATATTTTTCAATTCTTTATAAATTTCTTAACCTTTGGCTGAGCTATAAGTTGAATTTGTTTATTGCAAATATCTCGGTTCTTATTGCAAATACGTCAAAAGTGATTGGAAATGATTTCATAGATAATTTTGATAAGTATCTCCTTTCCTTTCATTCAAAAACTTTTCCCCATATCTTCGTGAGTTTTTGAAATATTCACAAAAAAAGTGATTTTGGGGATAGTTCAAAAGTTTTTTCACCTCCTAAGTAGAATACTAATTAAATATGTAAGACAAAACGAACTCACATTTTGAGAATGTAGGATTCCATTTTCAATAGTTCCTAGTTTGAATCTTCACTTCACTGGACTAAAATAAAAAAATGGTTGAATTTTTCACTCAACGGTTGAAGTATGTTTTGGCTTCGTATAGAAATAAGTGCGAATATTCCTGAGTAACCGAATAACTTTTTCGCACGTGTCGACATTGAACCTACTGAATGTTATGTTTGATATCTCAGTAGACATGTTACGCACACGGCTAAGTATTACAAGTTTTATTACTCAAATGGAAAGAAAGTTAACAAATTATAACTTCATCCAGATGCACATTTAACATTAGCAGAATTGGGTTAGAATTGAACAAAAATACATCATTTACATTTCTTAACCATCAACTAGGTAAAAGTGGTGTTATAAGTAAAGTCAAATTGTCCTTTTTATTGGGAATAAATTGGAATTAAAAAAAATAATAATAAAAGGTAATCGATATAAAAAGTTAAAAATAATTTCTAATACTGATAATAGTGATTATTTTTTTCACTTGTCAAAAT
The DNA here is from genome assembly GCA_910591695.1 of Galerucella pusilla. Classification (NCBI taxonomy): domain Eukaryota; kingdom Metazoa; phylum Arthropoda; class Insecta; order Coleoptera; family Chrysomelidae; genus Galerucella; species Galerucella pusilla. The sequence continues at coordinate 2,521 of CAJUYI010003531.1, read as the reverse complement.
CTGACATTTTGGTGGTTTTAACCAATAGCAATACATTATTCTAGCCAATCATTCGGTATTATAGTGATAATTCTGCTTCCTCATCGATAAAACCTTGTTTACATTGAAACTTTACATTTGTCATTATTGACAACTAAAAGTGCTTCGAAGTTTATTGAAAAATGAACACAAACCGATTCAGTGCCATCACCCAAGAGAATATTGAACATTCAGGTAATACAAAATGTTTAATTGTTGAAAAAAATAATCTTCCCAAATACAACTCGCTGTTCAAATTTTATCACATAATTTTTTATTTTCATCACTCAAACTTGTTTATTTTGAGGCAAAAACATTCAAACAAACCGAATTTAGATAAAATCCCTCGTCCTGACGGACTCGTGATTTTATCAATCGGTTTGTTTTCATATTTTTGCCAAATAAACAAGTTTTCGTGAAAAAGAAAAAATTATCGATAAAATTTGAAGCTCTCGTGGTATTACCTTTAATAAAATTTCAAATGTTGTTACAACAACTAACACTACCCATAAAGTTCAGCTTCAAGTGTTGACCTCTTCAAGCATTTGCCACTAATGTCTAGATTTTCATTAGTTCATAGGAACTACTCCATTTGGTCGAGTGTATATTCAGCCAACACTGTCGTTGACTGTTGAACATATATTATGGAAAACTCAATATAATTTCTTGAAGGAAAGGTCAAGGTTTCCTCACTGTGAGAAATGATATTTCCTTACAGGTTTTATATACACAATCGTACTTTTATCTTAATTTCTTTGGCAATAATTTCAATGAAACAGTATTCACTGCCTTAACCAACTCTGGAGGACTCCCAGAAATGGAAAATTGATACGTTTCCATAGTATTTCGAGGGAATTCTATTACGAATCCAAAGCACCATTTATTTGTGATTAAAATCATTTGCGATTTTCTCAAAATTAACTAATATCTGTCTAATTTAAAGCAATTGATGGAAAAATAGTGTGTTTACCTCGTAGGAGAAGCCACATTTCTGGACTCTATTGCTAATTCTCGGCTTGCACCTCGTCATAGCAATCTTCACAGTCGCCCAGAATGTTCGGCTCCTCCTTCTCGGTGAACAATATATTATTGCTTTAACGGTTTTTAAAGAAGAAACGACTGTGAGAAGTGTACATTGAAAAATAACAACATTTAATTAAAATTTTGCGGTAGAAGTTCAATGTCGACCATAACCATTATCATTTTTTTAATCAGAAATACTCACATGCCGATTTCACCACAGGTCACTAGATTCAATTGTAGACTCGATTTCGAAACAGTATTAGTGGTGCCATCCTCACCTCCAATTCAAACTGTAAGTTTAATCGACCAGGCAGTTATGTTACATTCATGAAAACAATCATATTTATTAATAAATACATTAAATTTTTGATACTCGTTTGCCATTACATTAAATTATATGGAACAGTAGCGTTTAATTTCTAGATAGCAACTGAAGTGCATCTAACCTCTCATCACTTGGCTATTATAATCCAATCTTGTCGTCTGACAATAATTCCTTCAGAAAAAAAAGCACCGACCTCAATCACCGTCCATTCTTATTTACTTCTAGTATGTTCACATTGTTCACTGTACCGGCAGAAAAAAAATTATAATGAAATTGTTCGCTTTATATTGTGCTGATATTAAAAAGAAACTTCAATTCTACGAAACAAAAAATAACAGATGAAATACACATAATTATAACAAAATGTATAAGAATGCACATAATGCTTCTTTTATATGCACCTTGAATGGAGTGGAAAATATTAGTTATTATTTATTAAGTAGTATGTAATTTAACAGTTCAAAACAGTACTATGATGGGTCGATATGTTGTCCTAGGTTCGAACCTTGTAAATTATAGGGTGTTATGGGAACTATGCTCCCCATATTTATTGATCAAGAGGGACCAAAATAGATGAGTTTTGGAATTCAAGAATGTAATATTTTCTTAAAGATAGTCGATAGCGAAAGGAGCTCTGCTTGTGGCGTTGGTTGATCAAAATTAAAGTTACAGGTATTATCCATCAACACATTCTCACTTTCCCACATCACTCATTTGGAAAAATTGGAGAGAACGTACTGGATTAAATTTGTGAAATATTGAGACATCTTTCAAATTTGCCAATACAGTACATATCAGGGACATTTGATAGAAAATTGGTTTTTACATTCTTTCATACAATACGTCTCTAGAAAGTTTCCAATAAAGTAATTGCCAAAGATCTCTTCCGACCACTCAAACTGATTAGTATACATAAAATTTCATATAAAAATATTTCAAATGCTAGGGAAAACATACATCATCAAACCTTATATATTAGTGCAATTTTGAAGTGGAATTTTTTTCATGTTTTTATTTGCCTGTCTATTATGAATAAGTTTTCATCTATAAACATCATGTTTAAGCTACAAGGTGTCAGCTTTTTTTTTCAATTTGGGATATCATTATTATTTATAAACCAACAAAAAGTTACTGTTGTATGTCTCCTACAAATGT
>CAJUYI010003530.1:0-22846 GCA_910591695.1 Galerucella pusilla | reverse complement strand
TTGGCCAACAATCGAGTGGGATAACTGCTTGCAGAATTGCTTCCAAAGGAAGCAAAAATGCATTTTCTTCGTGGAAAATACTTTGAAAACAATAGTGCTTGGAAGTTATCAACAAACCTCGTATATTAGTTGGATTTTGTATACAAAATGGTTATTAAAATTTGGGAAATATGTTTGTTGTTGTTAGATGATTTTTGCTATTCTTAAATATCGAATTGCCACGGTAGAACTTTATAATGATATAACACGTGAAAAAATTTGCCTTCCCGTCAACATGTTACACATATTGACGCTGAATAACATTAAAATATTAGATTGCCTAGTAAAATTTATAAGAAAGACTATCATATCGATATAGTAAGGTTAGATAAAGCTCGTGACCTTTGTTTCCCAACCCAAATGTGTATATACCTTCCATCCGAGGTCTACCTGTGTATGTGTTCAAATAATGCCCTGAACGACCCCAGGGCGAGAAAAATTGTAACCCTGTACCAATCCTTAGATAGTAAAGCGATAACAATTTGAATTGCAGAGGACGATAGGTTGATAGGATAAATCAGGATAGGATATATTTACAATATGAAAGCCCATAACAAATACAATGTCGAATCTGATTGATACTTCATTAACAGTGTGTAGAGAAATTTGAGATCGCCTTCAGGCCACGACCTGTAGGGCCGATGCCTGAAGATTTTACCTTAAAATCGGACTGAATAATGTGTGGCCTCAATCGGTCGTTACCTGTCGACATGGACGTCAGTTCACAGCCTGCAGGCGACCTGTTAGTGAATGGGAGCCATAAAATTATATTCAAATACAAATAATATAATACCTTTATACATACTTCATATATATAACCTAACACAAAGTAATTGGCTGCATGGAGTCCTCCAAACGCCATAAAAAAAAACTAATAAAAAAATATATTTTTTCCGAGCAAAATATTTTGCCGTTTTCTATTGGAAGAAGTAGTTTAATTTTTCTCTAACGCCTTAAACAAAAATTGAATAATATGAATATTAAATAAATATCCGTTTTTTAACAACCTCTGAAGACTGATCTATTCGTAAATCAATTGTTAAACTAGAAAAAAAGTGTAAATATGGCAACGTGTATACTAAACTCACCTGGTCCTGTAGATACATCCAAGTAAGCATGGAACAAAACAAAATGCAATCAGACCGAGATAGTCAGTTCGTCGAGTACCGGCAAAGGTAACGTACAACAGTTACTACTTATTTTATTAGTGACACAGTCACTCATATACCTGGTTACCCGCTTACGTATATCTAACGAGCTCTATCAAGTGAAAAATCAAACGAACTCAGATCTGACAGTGATCGGTGATTTTATTGAAGGTATGTATTGTTTTATTTATTTTTTGATAATTTTTTTGTGAAAGTATATTTAAAAATGCAGTACTAATAATAAAAGAGAGAAATTTAGGGTGTGGGGAGCCACGAGTTTTCGACAGATTTAGAAAAAAACTATAATTTGCGATAAAATAAGAATTTCCATAGAAAAATTAAAAAAAAAAGAATAATTTTTAATATTTCGAAATTTTCAATAAAACAGTTTAAATGTAACACACTACAGGAGGAAACTATTCAACAACACATTTTGATATTACTTAAAGAAAAAATTCCTTTATTTTCTGTATAATATAATATTTAATTATTAATATATTAATTATTATATTATATTATTATAATTTATTATATAATAAGTGACATAATAAAATATATTTTTGTCCAATTCCTGAAAGCTGTAACTAAAAGTAGTGGTGGAGAAATAATAATTTCATGTAATCTTCCCCTCTTTAAATATTTTTCAAGAATGGGAAGAGTGGCTGAAAAAAGTATGTTTTCTTCATGATAAATATCTAATAATTAATAAAAAAAAATGTAATATTATTATAGTATAATTCACATTTTTATATCAATAAATTGAAATATTTAAAATAACTGAAAATTTACCCAACTCAAGCCCTTTCCTTTTCTGATTTTATTTTATTTAAATACATGAAGTTGTGAATATTATTAAAATGTAGTTGAAAAATTAGGAAATTAACCTAATTTTGCGAAAAATTTAAATAAATTTTAGCACAATACAAAAAATTGTTAGCTCAGTATAATTTCATCACAATTCAAAAATAAATCGTAAAAGGCTCAACGCTCTGTATAATTAAATAGGAGTAAAGGATAATAAATATATTGAAGCAGGTTTTTTTATGTATGTATGTATTGTTTTATTTATTCTCTTCGGTTAATTATTTTTTAATAATTTTTTTTTGTGCATAATCGTTGTATAAAGCATATTCAAAAATACAGTACTTGTAGAAATAACGCAAATTTAGAGTGTGTTCAATTTGCGGTATAATTTATGAGAATTTCTATAGAAAAATCCAAAAAAAAAAGATTTATTTTCAATATTTCAATTGCAATTATTTGGAGATTTTCAATAAAACGCAGTTTAAATGTGACACACTGTACAGGAGGAAACTATTCAACAACATATTTTGTTTTTTCTTAAAAAAAAACCTATATTTTCTTCCTAATATAATATTTAATTAAGAATATATCAATTATTAATAAGTGACATAAAACAGTTATTTTTGTATCTAGTGCGCGAAATGCTACTTTGGTGATCGAGAACTGATTTTAGTCGAGATCACCAAAGTATTTCGCGCATAAGATGCAAACAAAATTTTTTCTACAAACGTCAAAAATATTATTCTAAAATAAGTAACATGCTTAGCTTAATATGAAAAATAGTATTGAACTGGCTTAAACTGTTTTTCCAAATCAAGTAATTAATGTTAACATTGTAAATAATACTCGTAAATAAAATTAGGTAGTGTTAAATTTTCTCACAATTTGAAAGCCTTAATTATTGTTATACATTAATAAATAAATGATTTATTGGATTTTTGATTGATTGAGGAACATAAAGGTTAAAATATAAAAATCCCATACAGTTTACATGCAGTGTGCGAAGTAAGTATTTCGCACATTACTTCGCGCACGGTGTCATGGTAACGAAGGAAAATGAAAAAAAGGGTCACTTCGCATATTGTTGTCGATGCGCGAACCTTGTAATTTTTTGACGTTTGTAGAAACTAGTGTGGATATGATAGCCATATCGCACGAGGACGAAGTGTGGGCAGGACGCCGTAGGCGGAGTGCTCAATCGTTCCAGTGCGATATGGACAATCCACACGAGTCAAACAGTATATTTTTTCTACACCCACTCAAGAAAAAATCTAAAAAATTAACATTTCAATAAACTGTAATATAACTTCAAATTAAAAAGTTTTCAACAATTTTATTCATAATTTTACAATTTTATATTTCCACTATTTTTTTGTGGTAAACGTACAGTTCTTAAATGTACAATTTGTATAATGCTACGGTTTCCCTTTTTAAATATGCGATGCTGTTATAAGTAGATGTTGCCAGTCGGACTCGCGAACGAAGTTTACCGTACCTATAATAATGAATATTCTGCTAAATATTTCAAGCGTCTACCTGATGTCGTTATCAATTTCGAACAAAATAATTATTTAAAAATAGAATTAAAATTAAAAAAAAATTTTTCGCAAGAATTGAACCCTGGTCTATCGCGTGAGAGTCTGGTATGATTACCGCTCGACCACCGAGTAATATGCTAATTACATATTGGAAGTCGGTTTTTTTATGGACACTGTATATTATTTAGCTATATTTTTGTTTTGTGCTTAAAGGAAGGGAGGGAATAGAGGGAAGTAAGGAAGGATTTGAGAAATTATTTTTTATTTTTTGAAATCCCGATTCTACTGTCTGTTAAACAAATCTACAACAACAAAGCTATTTGTCACAATTGAAAATTAATCAAAGCTCCTATTGTATCAAAGTCTATCACTTCAAATAAATAAGGACCAGTATTCTCCGACAACTATCAACAAATCCACACCATTCTTAAAATTTCCAGACTGGGTTCCTTGTAATTTCATTCGTGCCAACAGTTTTCACTGATTTATAATCGTGTTCATTTCACTAAAACATACCACCTAGCGAGACTTCGGGTAATTTAAATTAAACATGATTGTCGAAAAGAAATTTTGTTTTAAATGCTCAGCCAGCCGATTGTCTTGTTTTTTACAACTGAAAGAATTTTTTTTTATTTCTGAAATTTTATACAATGTTTCGTAACAAATTCTATGACAAAAATCAACCAAACTTTTAGATAGATAATATGTAAGGCCTTAGTTTACCACTTACTTACTAAAAGCTTATAGTGGCTAAACGTAGTCCAATTGGAAGCCTTTCATCACGGCGATTTTAGAGTAATAAAGACCACGATTTTTTGGACCTTCTCACCACGTTTTATCCGCTTTTGCACTTTATTTGAACACCTTATAGCTAGCCCATGAAGGGCGAAAGCACTGCAAAAAATAAATAGCAGCACAAAAAGCAGTTTCGACAATGGTGGAACAGGGCACCAAGAATGAGGCTGACCAAAGAGTTGATCAATAAACCCTCGCCATAATCCACGGAGTATCCACTGAGCCAGAATAGGAAAACAATCAAAATCCTGGTTGACAGGGCCGAATGACTTCGAGCCGTCTTATTAATACAAAATATTTTAGTAGCTCTCTATCCCCAAAAATATGATCTCCCATCTTTCTAATTCACAACATTCTCCACATACCGACTTCTTCCTCCAGGTGATAGATCTACTGGAATCTGTATAATCTTCACTTATATCATTCACTCTACAACCTCCTTTCTTTATATCAAAAACGGAAGCACGGGAAGATACAAACTAAACATCAGAATGGAGCCAATTGCACGCCAAAAACTCTCGAAGATGCTGACCAAATGAATAAAGTTACATTATCTTCAAATGCAGAAGACAAAGGATTATCATAATGTCGGATGGTAAAGCAGCCATTAAAGCACTTAGCTCTTGTGTAATCAATTCTAAAATGGTGTGGGAATGCCTAGACAAACTCAATGAGCTAGTCACCTTACTATGGATTCCAGGACACACTGGAATAGAAGGAAATGAAATAGCAGATGAACTAGCAAAGAGGGGGACTGAAATACCTTTCTGGTGGCCTGAATCCTTTGCGGAATCAGCCCTAATGTAATATTGGAAGAGATAGGTAAAGCCGAGAAAAAGAGAAGATCTGACCATTGGGAAGATCTAGCAGGGCTTATACAATCAAAGACTCTGTTGGGTGATTACAATCTGTTGAGATCAAATAAATGGGCACCTGAAAAAGCTCAAAATGGTGGAGGAAGAAGAATGTAGATTTTGTGGTACGAAAGAAGAAACCTCTATCAACATACTTTCCAATTGCACGGCACTCCAGAATCCTAGAACACAGCACCTGGGAGATTACTGGATAGAAGCGTAACATTTACCTAAGTTGAAGCCTGCAGATATCCTAAAATTCCTCCGGGAAATAGGACTAGAGGAGCTACTAGTTTCTGAGACTTTCCTCAGAAACTAAGTAGAAGTAAGGGGGCACAATAGATCTTCTAGGTCTCAGTGAAGATCACCACAAAATACATACATCTTCAAATGCAAAGCTGGATCTACAACCCTCTGCACGCCAAGAATGATTTCTCCAAGAAGAAGTTGATGAAAAGGTACCTACATGAACAGTGCAATCAATATCCAACGACTTGAAACCTTAACTGACTGTACTGAATAAATCAATCAACAACTCCTTCTCCAAAGAAAACTTTTATTAACATTAAAATTCAACTTTCGTAATTAATATTTTCTTTTTATGTGACTACACTGACATTTCTCGTGGTTATCGTTTCCATGAAAAATAACAATACAAAAAAAGTAAATCTTCGAACTCTCTCTTAGCGACTATACAAAAGAAAAAGACCCTCACCCACGAAACCTCGACATGTCGACTATTAAATTAAATTATAACGTCTTTCAATATTCAATTGTTTCTTTACGAGTCATTCAACAGTTGTGCATTATGTGTAAACACTTTTTTTTTCGTCGTCTTTAACCACGTGCCCCATGACCTAGTTGTGTTGAACCCAGCTGTGTACCATGGTCAATGCCGTGTCAACAATACCGGACCTTGTTTTACCATTTTCGGATTTGTATGTTGCTTGTTTTTCTGATGAAGAGACGGTTATTGATGTTTGCTGTTCATGTTTACACTTCAAATTCATTGTTTTTGTTTTGTTTATAGCAATAGCAACGATTATTTCTTTCGTCTATTAAATATCAGCCATCGACCAATCATACTTTTGTTTACTGTTTGACAAGACGCCTTTTTAGCGACTATTTGCATTGGTATACTTCTTTTCACGATCTAAGAAACTGAACTGACCTGAGATGGGGTAATGACATGCAATAAAGCCATAGAAGTATTAGCCGTGACAGATCGTATTTATTTTGTTAGCAAATAATATATTATCATCAGAAAACTCTGTAAGACTTTTGGGTCATTCTTATTATAAATACTTTGTATGTCAAGCCTAAGTCAAATCAAGTCAGTTTCTTAGATCGTGAAAAAGTTAAACGTCAAATTGAATAAATCGTGTTGTAGTTGTTAAAGGGTTTGGAGAAACTAAAAACGAAGAAATATATAGGGTTATCGAGACTACAATCCCTGTTAATACAGTGAGGAGTAAAATTATCGTATGGAAACAATTTGCCAAATTTTGCGAAGTCAATGTGCATTGGAGTCGATGGTATCGGGTCCGTTGAACTATAGGGACACACGATTCTTTGACTGATTTTGTGAAAAATCGATAGTATCACCTATTTTGAAGATTATCCGTTGAAAAATTTGCGGATTATTCACAATTTACAGAGAAAAATCCAATAAAAGATTTTAAACGGTTGTCTGTATAAAATATTTAGTCCAAAAGCGATGGTTCAAGTGGCGAAAAAAAATCTTTTTTTGGATTTTTCTCTGTGAATTGTGTATAACCCGCAAATTTTTCCACGAATAATCCTCAAAATAGGTGAGTACTATCGATTTTTCGCAAAATCACTAAGAAATTCGTTCACCGGACCCGATGAAAACATCAGAAGAGGGTATACCGGACAAAAATTAAAGGCTCTGCTTAAAGCTATCAGCAATCCCACAACTAGGTCTAAACTGGTAAAAAACTGTAAACGCTTAACATGCTGGTAAGAGACAACCAAGTGTCTCTAATATGGGTGCCGAGAAATGCGGGGATTGCAGGGAATGAAATGGCAGACCAGCTATCTAAAGAAGGTTCTAAAGGAGCCTTCACGGGTACAGAACAGTTTTGTGGAATCAAGGATTACATAAGAGGGGAAGTGACGGGAATTGGCTAGTTAAGGAACACCAACTTAAATGGAGGTTGACACAAGGACACCTCCATACTAAGAGTCTACTGAATAAGTTAGACAAGGAGCTCTCGTCCAGGCTGTTGAAACTGGGTAAGAGAGATTTGAAGACAGTTACCGACCTCCTGACTGGACACTGTATCCTGAGGAAGCATCTTCACAGGATAGGCAAAGTTATTGAACCTATGTGCAGAAAATGTGAACTCCTACGATGAAATATCTACTCACATACTCTGCTTCTGTGACAACTTACATGGACTCAGACGGAGCACTTGGGAGTGGAAATAACACAACCATCACAACTACTGAAGATCCCTTCAGATAAACTGGTGGCCTATATAGAAGACACGAAGCTTCTGGAATGGAAGTAGGTAGATAACATGGTTAATGGTACAAAGATTCAGTTCAAGTGCCTGGGCTGTTGAGCCCAACCCAAACGTATAAATTAATGGAGTCGACACCATTCATAAAGGTTGATATTTTGAAGGAGTGGTCCTGGATAATGTAATCCTGGCATATGTAAAAACTCTTCAAGAGATGTATTTCAAGAAGTATGACATAAAAACAGATCCATTTAAGCGTGCGTATTTAAAAGTTCTTGAGCCGCAAAAAATGCAAATAGATGGGAATTGCAGGAACATCAGAAAAAGCGGAATCGTCAACGTCGACTTTTAAGAAAATTAATACGCATGTTTGATTGGCATGGGCTCATGGACTGAATGGAGGTCCGCATTGTTCACATATGAGTCGAGATATGGACGTATTAGTGTATTTACTCTTCCTCTTGTGTCCGGAAATCTATGAGCATTGCGGGAAGAATACCCTTAAAGGGAGTACAGAATTGTTAGTGGTTGATGAAGAACGTAAGACAACTCAAAGTTACTTAAGTCCCTCGTATAGACAGATACTTAGTATTCAAAATAATCTTATGATCAATAAGTTTTTAACTCGTTTTACCATTGAAAGATTGGTTATACAACAATTTACTTTCAAATCCATGAATAAAATGCACTTAAATATTCATAGAGTTGTTCGAATGGAGTTTTACATAACTTTTTACATAACGTCTACTTGCATAAAGTAAATTGTATGAAAAATGCTAATTTCCCAGTATTAATTATAGAAATGGAGAGAAAAAATTTTACTACAAACAAAACTAAACGTTTTTGTGTGATTTTAACTACCTACTTTGGTGTTTTCCGATGGAACTTTGTAAACGAAACTGATCGGTGATGAGGATATGAAGGAGGATACTGCAAATTATGTAAACAATTGTGTATTTAGCGGGATGGATTTATGACAGGATGACTAGTATAAAAATTTCTGTATTAGAAGAATATATCCAAAACAAAATTAAAATAATATGATTACTGATTACCTACCACACACTGTGAACCTACTGTTAACGGTCCGTCTTGACCATGTTAAGGCGTTCTATGGATGGATTTAGTTAGTTAAAAGAAATTAATGTTTTTTCCTCGTACAAAACATTTCAAAGTAATTCTAAAGGTATTTCCAGCTTTATATAAAAAAAAATAATTAAACAAATCTTTTTTCAAGTCTTTTTGCGGCTTTAGTAAATAGGTAATTATTGAAAATAATTTTCTTGAATGTATCCATTTTATAATTAAACTACAAATAAGGAAGAATTAAATATTCACGGCAGGTAGATGTATAAAATGATTGTAGTTTCCATGGTCGTCTCTATTATTTTTTTACATATTTAATCACTACCGGATTAATCCATTTCCTTGTGTCTTTAAATATTCAGGGTGGCGAGAAAGTCCGGCACCAAGTCTTTTCTTTGAAAATAATAAACCTATAATAATTAACAAATTTTAGGGTTATGAACTGTATTGTTTTTTTCGATTTTTAAAGGAACTAACAAAGTTAGAAAGTCAGAACTCTGTACTGCCGCCATCTTGATTTTTTTTAAATGGCAACGTAATATTATTCTTTTCAAAGAAACTGATTTGGTGCCATACTTTCTCGCTTCCCTGAATAAATACATCACGGTATGCAGTTTGATATTTTCGAGATTCAGGAACATTTTGAGAATATTCTATTGACTAACTAGTCTTTGAGATACAGGACGTTAAAATTGGAAAGAGGTGGTTTTTCAAAAGTGTAGGAATAGTACATAATTTACCAAATAGGAAAAGCCTAACATTCCTGGACGACTGGGAAGATTGCAAAGTCGAGCAACACAGAGTCCTGGAAAGCTGCTTTTCTTACGATGTAAACATAGTATTTTTCCGTAAACCATTTAAAATTCGACAGATATTAATTTTGGAAAAATTGGGAATCATTTTATTCACAAATAAATGGTGCTTTGAAATTCATAAGGGCGCGTTCACACTATGCCGCGATTTGCCGTTGGAAATGTCAATATTTTATAAAGCGTAAGTCAAAAAGTGGTGCCTATTTGAAGACAAATTTTCATTACTTCAAGCCTTATACAATATGTAGTTCTAAAACCTAGTTATGTAACGTTATATTTGGCCACTCTGATCGCAAAACGATCTAATTTCAACAAAAAAAGTAGCGAATTATACCGAATATTAAATTTTTTTCGACAAAAAAAGTTATTGTTGCAAATTTCCCATTAAATATAATAATAGCTTATTCATATCATGTATTTATGAATAACCCTGAATGAGGTCGATATTCTTAGTTCGGTTATACGTAACACTAGACCTTGCCCAGAATAAAAATCTACAAGGAGCTTAACTAATATTTTCCTGACAATCTCATTTTTATTTAATAAATTATTGAAAACAAGGTTTATTTTATTTAAAAAAATGTAACGAGGCTAGAATAATTGAGATGAATAACGAGGTTTTGTTGTAACATAATCATAACATTCACTTCCTTTTATTTTATCAATTTTTGGTTAAAAACAACGACAAAAATGGTCCAACTGGTCTGTAGAGTAGGAAGGGTGAGTGTAGGCTTACAGCACTTAGGCCACGTGTGACCCATTGTACATCCTCCCGAGGAGTTGTCCCCCTAGGTCCTGTCCTTCCCAGAAAGGTGGACAGTTCACTAGGAGACATCTCCTTTATATCGGCAGGTGTAGGCCAAGACTCACCGAACACACACTTTCTTATTGAAGATGCCTCCGGACACTCGGATAAGACATGCAGTTTCATCTTCCTGATTACACATCCTGCATAGAGGTGTGTCCACTAGCCCCATAGTATGGAGGTGTTTCCTTAGTTGACAGTGGCCAACCAGAGATCCTACTGTTAGACGTAGGTTTTTCCTGGTCATCGTCAAATATTTCTTCGGCGCCAGCTTCCCAGGGTGATTCTGGCAAAACTGCATCCTTTGATTCTATCCCATCTTTTAAGGTATTGAGCATGGCTGTAACGTTTGGCTAGTTTCGCAATTGTCGAAGTCGTTAGAGGTGTTACTGGGTCCTAGAATTTTTTGTCCAGCCGCTTCCCTGGCTAATGAATCGGCAATGCGATTTCCCTTACTTCTGCCTTGTCCTTTAATCTACCTCATTATAATATTGTTATCTGCCGAGGCGTTAGCTTAATCTTGGTGGCACTCCCCCCGATATAACACGTTGTCTGTTCAAGGCTAATAGGGTTTGTCTACTGTTCTTTTGCCAGGAATTCCTTTTCTGGCTAGTTCTTTTGTGGTAATTGAGATACCAGCCAGTTCTGTTTGAACCACGCTGGTTTTCCATACCCCACTCTATCCTTAGGCTTAGTGCTCTGGAGTAAACTCTACATCCTGAGCCTTCTTTCATTTTGAGCCATTTGTATGGCTATGACCTATGTTGTTGGTAGTCCTGTTCTTTGATCGTTGCTAAGATTAGTCCGTCCATGTAAGCTAGTCGTCACACCCTGTATACTCGTAAATATCTTTTGACATAATTTAAGATGTAATAGTCATTACCGTTGCTTCTGTTAGACAATCAATTATTACAACTACTTAAAGTAGTGTCATTTAAAATACATTACATACGGTTTATATTTATCTGATATTACCAAAACGCCTTTAGGTTTTTACAATAAGCAGTTTTACGGTTTCAAGAACATTGTCTTGTTGTTACCGTTACTAACCCATAAAACCGAGATATTCTTTTAAACCCGTTTTAATTATATCATTTTCAGGTAACAGCCAACAGTATATTTTTACTTAAAATAAAATCCGGAAAAATGTAGAGCGTGTCCCGAACATTTTTTTTACTAATAGTTTGCTCTCAATTAGAGTCGCAAAACAAATTTTTAAGACGTTGCCAAGCTGAAGTTTTTTTCTCTTTACTTTAAGAAAACTAGAAATGTCAATCTGGTAGTTCTTCTTTTTTATTGGCCTTTGCATAGTATTAGGCAATCCAGATCACGTGACCTAATATGGCCGTGCAGGGCAAACAATTTAAACAGATAGGTTAGTTTTGTATTGTCTATTCAGTCATAAACAGTGCTTAAGACTTTTTAGTCGAATTTATTAGTATATTTTGATTCAATTTAGTATATTTTATTAGTGTTTAGTATATTGTTCATTTGATTAGTATTTTTTCTTTCATTATAATATTGTATATATGTTTTAGTCAGTGTGTACTTACCCGTAAATATTAAATAATAATTCTTGATAGTCTAAAAACCACTAACAAAAAAATAATGTTCTTATATAGGTACACAACCAAAAGTTGGTCCTAAATTGATATACCCAGCTTAAAAGTTTTATAAAACTGAACTTTTTATTGTATATTATTAGTATAGAGACACCAAAGCAAAGTAAAAGCACCTTTCTCCAAAATAAACACTCATGTATACCAAAATCCACGGTCTACAATGTATTAAATCACATTTGTTTGCCCTGTGTTGCCATATTGAATTTTATTTGACAGGTTACTGGATTGCCTAATTGCATGAATCCAATGGGTTTATTTAGAAATGAAAGGCTTGCCCCAGATTCATGCTATTTATTCATGAGAAAAGTGTGGATAATAATAGTAACATCTTTGTTGTTACTGCGTCTTGACATTTACTGTTTAACTGCTTGGCATTATTTAACTACATACTACAGATTTGTAGCCAGGGAGAACAACCAACTATACAGCTTCTACTGTCACCATTCGGCCGCCTACCAGCTAAACCCTAGACCTCCTCTTCGCCTATATCCCCGGAACCGCTGAGGAGGCATATCATCAGGGTTGGAGGGTCGTTGACTAATAATTTTTTTCCGCCGGCATTTCTTAGATATAGGACCTATCTATGCACTGCCTGGTGCTTCCTTTCTTCCTTCTCCTTGTATTTGTATTTATTTATTTGGGGTGACGTTCACTGAGACCCGAAAGATCTATTGTGCCCCCTTATTTCTGAGGAGATTCTCAGAAGCTAGTAGCTCCTTTAATCCTATTTCCCAGAGGAATTTTAGGATGTCTGCAGGCTTCAACTTAGGTAAGTGTTCCTCTTCTATCCAGTAATCTCCCAGGTGCTGTGCTCAGTTGGAAAGTATGTGGATGGAGGTCTCTTCTTCCATGTCACAAAATCCACATTATTTTTCCTCCACTATTTTGAGCTTTTTTAGGTGCCCATTCAGGCGACAATCTCCCGTTAGGATCCCTGTTAAAACTCTTTGCGCAGTTTTACTTTGACTTATAAGAATCTTTGATTGTATAAGCCCTACTAGATCTTTCCAATGGTCAGATCTTCTCTTTATCCCGGCTTTACCTGTTTCTTCCAAAATTACATTGGGGCTGATTCCGCAAAAGGGTTCAGGCCCCCAGAAAGGTATTTCAGTCCCCATCTTCGCTAATTCATCTGCTATTTCATTTCCTACTTTTCCAGTGTGTCCTGGAATCCATAATAAGGTGACTAGCTCATTGAGTTTGTCTAGGCACTCCCACACCATTTTGGAACTGATTACACTTCCTTCTCCTTAGTTCTGATTGTGCTCGATTTCATGTGTGTATTCCCCAAACGCCCCATGTCCGCCCAAGAATTGAGTTGGGAAATAATGTCTATGCTTAAACTGGAAGTTGATCCAGTGTTCAATATTAGGGATTAGTCTTTTAGTCCATTGCGCTATTCTTTCTTCCTTGTTCCATATGTCCTGTCACGTTTTCATTGTAATTTGCCTCTCAGTGACTTCACTGAGATATAAATGTCCATCATTGTATCTGTGGAGCTCTCACGCTTCTTTATCTCAGTAGCTCCACTGGGAGCGCTCCCGCTAATACCTTCCTCAAGATTCTCATGAGTATTCTGGCTCTGACTCAGTTTTTTGGCATCTGTTTATAATTATAATGATTCACGTGATATGTATTTAATAACAATTTTAATTAAAGAAAAATATTTCTCGTAAATACAGTTAATCATTTTGGTCGAGTCATTGCAGTGTTTACTGCCTATTAATTTTTACTGTATGTGATAATAACTTATGGGAATTTCACGACCTATTTGTTTATTAATGGCATTTAAATTGTTCAGTAGGGAGATTGCGGAATTATAATATCAAACTCGCCAAATGTTTTTGTTCGTGCCTGGCCTGTTGAGCCCAATCCAAACGTATGAATGAATGAATGGTCCGTCAGTCTCTCCCCACTCCTTGAAAGTCATTCATGAAAGCATTTATCTAGCGATTGAATGCTCGCCGTTTTTTCGGATAGTTTTATGAATGAGTTGCGCACTCTATTTATAGTATTACTCTCAAGCCATCAACTGACGTACATCCCAGCTGTCAAAAACTTTGTATTGATTACAAATACAACCTCCAGTTCGGAATCTCATAATGGTTGATGTTTATCTTAATTGCAATATCTCGTGTTACGAACAGCTGTGGATCGGGACATTTATCAAATTAAGATATTTTCTTACATCAAAAAAAAAACTTGTAGCTGACAGTAAAAGATTGTTGTTGGAAAAAAAACAACAAAAGGTTGTGTCTGACTAAGTGGAAGCTTTTAATCGAGCAGGCCATCGAATTAAAACCTACACTCTATTATTACTTGGTAAAAGTAAATTAATTTGCTCTTTTCGTAATAACCACGATGAGTATCAAAATTAGCTAGCTAGATTTATAATCAAGTTTAGATTTTAATTATTTTTGCCATGTCATGATTGCTTCATATGGAATCCGTGGGAGATTCAAAATAAAAATAGCCACTGAATTAAACAAAAAAAATTAAAATTCTCGGGCGTTTTTGGCCGATTCACCATTATTTTAACGGAAATCGAAAATATACGTTTCGTTGCTCTACGTCTATACTTTTCAAATCTGTTTTAAAATTTGAAAGCGGACAATCGACAACGCATCCAGACACGCTGAAAGTTATACAGTGTGGAAACCACTTATGGAATAATATTCTTTCTGTCATTATTTTAGAAAATTATAAAAAATGCCGAGACACCTCAACTTTTGAATTGCGAACATTTGCGTGTCCAAAACATACTACGAAATGTCTTTTATATTCATCCGTTTTCTACTAGGATTTTTGTCAAAATAATTACCTATTGCTTGGCCTATAATTAGATATCCGTCGGTGCCGATAACCCGGAAAGTAGTTGTTTCTCTTTAGTTGGGCGGTCACTGTTTGTGGAAAATATTTTTCAAAACTTTTTGCTTTCAATTCTGAATCACCCTTTATAATGGAAATCCGTTATAAACGGTTTATTTGTTTTTAAAAAAATCGAACAAATTGGGTACATTATTATTATCAATAATATTGAGTATAATTATACTAAAAATAACCTTGACGAGTGCATTGACTTGTTTATTAACAAAATTACGTAATTGTGAAAAGGTTAACCGAAAAAAGTACATAGTCCAGTCAATAAAGTAACATAAACCAGTTTCCGTATCAGTGAAAAATTAAAAAAAGATTTTTAATAATTTCATGACATGATTTGAATGTCAAATTTTGATTTTATTTAAAAAAAGATTAATCCTAATCCAAATATCCCAATAATGAACCGTTTAAATGTATTACAAACGTTAACCCTAACAAGAAGCTGGTAATTATTAATTTCATAGCCTTTTCGAATTTGGCTGGATACGATCCTGATGATTTTATTTATCAAATTTAAGGTTGGCTATATGTCAAAATAGCAAATGAAATGAACGATATATGTACCAAAAATTCCGGATGTACGTCACAAATAATGACGCACACCAGGAAGGCTACGAATGTACTATATATTAGCTCCATCTGTATGTATGTTTGTTTGTAACGCAACCTCTAAACCTCATTTTTACCCACTCTGAACGATCATATTAATTTGAAATTTTGCCTACTCATGGGAATTGTTTTATTTTATGTAAATTCATTTACTATATCGACTGGACTATAAATCCACATTGAATATATTTGTGTAATTAGAGCCAAAACAGGAAACTGTCCAAGCTCATTATTTTTCGATTATTTTTTGATGAAACTATTCATCAAACAATGATTACATCAAAAATTGTAAAGGGTTATACAGGGTGGGGCACTATGAACGAACTATTCTCTGGCGTCTTAACGGCATATATAATTAGAAAAAATAAGACGGATTAAGTGGATTACTTAGGACTATCATTTAAAAATATTTTGGAATATACAGGGTGCTCCAAAAAAGCGCGCCGTATCAAAGTTAGGTTCCTTTAAATGGAACACCCTGTATTTGATCACATTTTTAAATTGTACTATTAAAAATAATGTTCATTAACATTTCCCTATACCTATCTAGTTCAGTTTTCAGGATAAATCGATTTTACATAATTTGTAGACACTCCGAAGAAATACAATAACTCCAAAATAAAAACGAATAACCACATTTGCTTCACACCATCTCACTAGAAGCTTTTAACATTCTGTTTCCAATATTTACTGGTATGCTATCATATACAGGGTGTTTTTAATACGACAGTATAAAGCCAACCATTTGATACATACAGGGTGTTCCATTTAAAGGAACCTAACTTTGATACGGTACGCTTTTTTGGAGCACCCCGTATATTCCAAAATATTTTTAAATTATAGTCCTGAGTAATCTACTTAATTCTACGTCTTATTATTTCTAATTATATTTGCCGTTAAGACGCCAGACAATAGTTCGTTCATAGTGCCCCACCCTGTATATATAAATTTAGCTTTTTACCATGAATGCTGTATTAACGAGATTTCCTATGTAAATTTCAAATATTTATAGACTTCAACATGTTAAAATCTTCAGAAGTATACCTAAAATCGTATGTCCGGCAACATCTTAAAAACAATAATTTATGTAAGAGCGAGCTGAAAAAATTTACGCCGAATTAATGTTGCCAACCATCAAAATTTTTAAATTATGAATGAAAAATGGTATAATTTCATTGACATTATAATCTTTGTTGGAAAGAAATGTTAATAAATCTTGTATAAAGATGCAATGAGATAAATTTCAAAGAAAAACAAGACTTCGAATGGTATTTTGTCGGCACCCGAAGTGCTAAAATTGTGAATTACAAGCGACAAGCAAAATTATCTGATTAAAATTGTATATTTCATCGCGAGTCCAGAAAATAACATTTATGTAACTAGTGTGTAAAGTAGCCTTTTTTTTGACGAATGTGAATATTGTCGCATGAGCCGCAGGCGAATGCGACAATCACATGAGTTGAAAAAAAGGTCTTTACACACGAATTGCATACAATATGTTTTCTACTAGCGAATATCTAATTAAAATACAAAAGTTTAATAGTAATTTTCTTTAGAAGAATCTTTAACGCTATTATTAATTTCTAATAAGATATATTTTTTTCGTGAATACTCATGGATTTTTGGGGCAGTGAATCATTCGCAGCATTCTGTGCCACATCTAATATATTTGGTGGTGTATTTGCCAATAAGTAATCTGAGAGATCGTCAGAGGAATCCATCTTTATTTTTATAATAATCTAAAATAACATCATAGTTTCCTAAAAATATTCATTTCTTAAATATAAAACACAATTGCTTACCCTAGGTATAGTCGGAAGATCTCAATTTAAATTTTAAATGTCAGATTCAATTCACAAAGAAATGTCAGTCACTCACCGCCAACTTATGTCTATTTACCGTATTATTTCCAGTACCTACTCATTAATTATTTAACAATAATTATTAGGTTACTTTACCAAATTCTATAGGTTTCTATCTCCAATTTATGAAAAAAACTTAGATTTAATATCCGTTTATTATACCTTTTTTTTATAAGACTAGATATCTATAACTACATACATATTGGAATTTTTTCTTTACGCACTAGTGCGTAAAATAAAGTTTTACGCACTCGAAAATGTGTCTAAAGTACGTACTTTACACACGGTAGTAGAAAAATAACTGTTATGGATCCTATTATTAATTTTTTAATTTATGGTAGAGTAATTATTTATACTAATGTTAAACGTGAGGTTCTGAGCAGTGGTTATATGGCTACCACGAAACTAAATAAATACGTATTTTTAAAAATAATACATTTTCAAACCCTTTTTCTTTTTGATTCGAGGGCCGCACGTTTTAACGAAATGTTATTTTAGTTCTCTACATACATATGTATATTGAAAAATTCTTAGCCTACTATAGAACCGAACAAAATTTCAATGTCAAAATATTTTATTACTCAACATATTCTCCTCTTAATTGGATACATTTATTACAGCCAACCTACAACGTCTCTAGACCTTTAAAAAAAATGTTTTTTCTTGCTCTGCAAACCAGACCTCCACAGCTTTTCCTCATTGGAAGAAAATTTACAACCTTTTAAACTTTTTTCAGTTAAGGAAAGAGATGATAGTCGGACGGAGCCAAATCTGGTGAATAAGGGGGGTGCTCTAGTGATTCAAACCCTAAATCACGAATTTTTTGCATGGCAACATGAGATTTGTGAGCAGGGGCGTTGTCCTGCAAAAACAAACCACCATTGGATAGCTTTTCGCGTCTTTTCTTTCAATTTGTTCCAGTAGAGTGGTCAGTAATGTCGAATAGTAATCTCCGGTTATTGTTCTACCCTTATCCAAAAAATCAATCATGATTACTCCATGGCAATCCCAAAAAACTGAAGCAAGAACTTTTCCAGCAGATTTTTGGACACGAAACTTCTTAGGTCTTGGAGAGGACGAAGGACATTGATCACCAAGGGTATCAAGCATATCTTCGTGAATCTGCTTACCTCTTAACCCTTTTAAATACAGGTACTTGATGATGGCTCGATACTCCAATTTCTCGATTTTCACAATTTCGGTGGACATCTTTTTTCTTTTAATTCATTGCGTAACTCTGGTTTACTTTTTTGACGTCCAACTTCACACTGACACTTCTAATGAGTTATCCTCGTACTGAAATACGTTTAAAATAATCATTTTTTTTCCGTCAAGACGTTATGTGATATAAGAAGCTCGACCTTGGCTATAACTTTTACTTTTTTCCGTAAATCTCCAATAAACTCAAGAATATAAGTTGTTCACCCTTTATTTTGAGACCATCCCCGGTATTTTCACATAATTTAATCTATGTTACGTTCCGCTACGTCCATTGTAAACGATTTAAAGAATATAAATTGCCTGACAGAGAACAATTTATACAGAACAATTTTAAATCATCGAGATCGGTTCTTAAAATTAACGACGAAAAAAATTCTAAACTTAACATATTAAAAAAAAGTTCGGATGTATTCGAAAAAATAAAAGAAACATGTAAATTGTGGCTATCGGTGACTATTTTATGCGTTTGCATTATACAGAGGCTGGTGAATTAGTTTTTGCGAAGGTATATTAAATTTTCAAATATCTTAATGAGATAAATGTTTGGATTTATCGTAAATTTAAATATGAAATGGAATAAAATTTAATTAAAACATTTTTGTAGGTGCCTCTAAACACCTACTTGCTCATCCTGCTTTTTCGGGATAATACAATACAAATTTAGTCCTTGAAGCACAATATCTGTCAAAAAGACATCAAATTACTTTACCTTGAGTAATACCATCTAGGTAATAACTAATCATATTTCCCATGAAATTTTATTTAGTCAACCAACATTTCTATTTTTTTATACCCCTTACACCCTTTAATGCCCAGTCCCTGTGGAGAAACTAACAAAATCAAAAAGAATCAAAAATTATTATCCCTTTCTTGTCTTGTATGCGTAAAATATCGAACCAACAACGGAATCGTGGCGGCCAGAGAGACCACAACGGTGAGTCAATACACGAATCTTTTGACAACTTCGAGTTTATGGCATCGGAACACAGTTATAGACCGAGCAGGGTCGTTGAAATAATTATAAAAGTGAAATTTATTTTTTCGATAACTGATTTTATGGCTAGCCGACACAGATTTCTTACAAATTAGATGAAATAATCGTGAGTAGAGAAAAAGAATGTTGAATTTTTAAAATAAATATGAAATTATATTATACGAGATTAGTTTTGTCTGAGAATTACTGGACCTTCCTCCTCTCCATATATTTCTGGATAAGGAGTAAGTAAGTAATAGTAGTAAATAATCTTTATTTAGCTCCAAGCTAATTACAAACAACTCATTCTATTTATATACAGAAGAAAATAACTTGAAACTAAAATGTTCCATCTCTAAGGAATAAACTCACATTTTTATTGAATATGTACACATTTTTACTGTTTTTAATATCAGTTGGTAGCGAATTGTAAATTCAAGCCCATCAGAGAACAGTGATTTCATGAGAAATGATTTACTTGTAAATTCTACATTATAATGTTGGTTTGTACGTAATAATCGGCCATGGAGTTCAAACCTAGATACTAGTAGATCAGTTAGGTACTGAGGTAATTTTTTATTAATTATCTTGTAAATCAACACCAGGTTAGCTTTTTCAACATTTTGTTGAACTGACAATCAATTCAATTGTCTTAAACATATTTTCAATAGGAACGCGCCTACCACATTTGAGTAATATTCTCATACATTTGTTTTGCAATATCTACAGACGAGCTAGTTGTTCTTTGGAGCATGAAAGTAACAATGATGTGCAGTATTCGAAATGAGGAAGAATTATAGAATTGTATACTAATCTTTTTGACCATTCAGCATTTGCAATTCTCCTCAGAAATCCAATTTTTTTGCCTTTTGTCCGCATACATGTCAAAAGTCAACTGATGGTCAATAATGAGACCTATAAATATTTCATTGTCTTTACCCTTTCGATCTGAATATTATTTAACACGATCTTATGATTTTGTGCAATAAATCTAGAACAATTGTTTTTCGAACCAATAACCATATATTTGGTTTTATCAGCATTTAGTTTCAATTTAGAAGCACATAACCAATCGTACAAAAGTTGCAGCTAATTAGATTAGATTAGAATTGGAGTGGCTCTTTGTCCAATCCCATTGCGACCTTTGTAGATCTATTGTGGTCCTTCCCATATTTAGAGCACGATATCTAGCTTTATTCTTTTCATTAGACTTAATAGCCTGGATACCGCCTCCCTTGCGTAGCTCTCTGCCCTCGGTTTATTTTCTCCGAGCAGGTGAAACCGCACCCTTGCTATGCCTTCGCACTCACAGATTATTTCCTCCGTCGTTTCGTCTTCTTCCTGGCAGAATCTGGCTGTCATCTGCTAGGCCAATTTTGTGCATATGTTTCCTCAGCCTACAATGTCGGGTCAGCATTCCCACCATCATCCTCGTCGTTTCTCGACTTTCACATAGTAGATCGTGTGACAGTTTGGCCGAAGGGCTTTTAAGGAATAATTTTACGTGCCTTTGTCCTGGGGTTTCATACCACCAGCGCAACTCCTGGTTGTTTATCTATTTGTGGATGCTCTCTTTACTTAGGCATTTGGCAATTCCACAGGAAGGATCTGGCCCTATCATGATCTCCGCTGCTCCCTGCTTGGCGAATTCATAGGCCTTTTCATTGCCTTTTATTCCTTTGTGGCCTGGTACCCAGGCCATACTCTATTATGACTACCTAGTGCCTTGTGACACTCCCACACCAGATTTGATGTTATCCTATATGACCGTATCGCCTTAAGTGCTGCTTGGCTGTCAGAGTAGATGACGATTCTATGGTTATCCACCTCATTTCTCATCAACTCTTCTGCACAGCATTGTACCGCCATTGTGTAAGTGTCTGTCTGAACTCCGGTGAGAGGGAAAGAGACAGACGATCAGAGGTTTCTCTGTCTTTGTCTGTGTATATATCATAATTGCTATCAAAG
The DNA here is from genome assembly GCA_910591695.1 of Galerucella pusilla. NCBI lineage: Eukaryota > Metazoa > Arthropoda > Insecta > Coleoptera > Chrysomelidae > Galerucella > Galerucella pusilla. The sequence goes on along the minus strand of CAJUYI010003530.1, from coordinate 1,344 downwards.
AAAGAGAGCCTAAGTCTCCGACTCCGACAAGCTGGCTTGTTGCGTCTATCTCTATCTCTCAGGACATATTGCCTCCAAAATTAAACTACGACCTGCCTTATACCGTCCTAATTCTTGGAAAACTGGGTCCTCCTTAAGGACGAAGTAGCTGTTTATACACAGATGGCTCAAAAACACTCTCAGTAAATTTTAATAACAACTTTACTATTATAAATTAATATCTAAGCAAAATATGAAATATGCGTGTACTCTATTGTTTTAGTCTTGCACCAAGCTTAAACTTGACAATAACCTTCTTTATTTATATTTATATAATAATGAAATGTTCGAACGTTTTGTTGAAATTGGATCAAGGGAATTTAATTATTATTTTAAATATTTATTATTATACTTATTATTATATTGGACCAAAAGGCATCAGAACACCTTTTCTGTCGCCTGTGTCTGTCGTGGTACAAAGATTCAGTTCAAGTGCCTGGGCTGTTGAGTATGAATGAATGCCTGTGTCTGTCTGTTGTCTCTGGTCTAGTTAGACTACATTTGAAGCAGAACATGTCGTTGATTTGAAAGAAAATGGAAAAATACTTGAATTTCTAACCACCTTATCTTCTTTTCTTCTGGTTGAAATAGTGGACAGTGATGCCTGGCCTATGAATACGAACGTGAAAATTCAGAGCCTACTGCAACACTGATCTACATTTCGTGACGTTTTTGTCCGAATTGCTGACAGTAAACGTAAATAAAATTGAAGATAAGGTGGGTGGAATGCGAAATGGACGTGAATCAGACTGAAATGCGGCCGTTGTTCCATTTATGGTAATACCTAAATTAGAGTTGAGAGTATGTTCACACAAGCTGATATTAAGATTAAAAAGGAATAATTCACGGGGGTTGAATTTGTGAATCTTATCTTACAGTTACAAGGACACGTTGGGCATGAATGTTTATTTTATGCTCAAGGTATGTTATAAAATATTTCGATTGCTGGATTTAGAAACGATTCAAATTATACAATTGCGATCAAACTAAAGAAATATGTACATTTTAAAGGAATTGTCGAAGGATTTCTATTTTGATACAGATTGATTTGCATTTGACACAGTAATTTCCTGGTTTTTGGTATACCAAGAGTATGCCTTAGTTCAGGATAGTTCTCTTCTGATCCTCCTTGCGCGACAAATTTTGTCATTATCCTCCATACTAGTAGTCAGATCAGTTTGACGTCATCTCATACTAGTATAGATGACACTTTCTGGCTCGAGATTGCCTTTAGTACTGCCCAACTGTGTGATATGGATCAACTGTATACAGTGCTTTTCAGATAAAAGTATCCACCTTTAATAA
>CAJUYI010003529.1:0-22848 GCA_910591695.1 Galerucella pusilla | reverse complement strand
TTAGCGACTAGAACGAGGTTGGTCGGTATGTGAAAAAAAAGGGGGTGCTCCTCTCCTCTATTAACGTTCGAGATGCTTATACCATTTTTTGCGCGATCGTATTAAATTTGGAATAAAATAATTTTTTGCGTGATCGATCTTTTTCGTTTATTTACAGCATCGGTTGTCAGGACGGTAGGTTGTGTGTTTACTGGTTGTTTACCGTTCAGACGTCGGTAAGTAAATTACTTACAGACGTCTTAGCTCTACATACATTTAAGTAATCCTAAATAATATATTACTTCATCCATTACACAAAAGGAACAAAAAAAATAGAAGATATATATATTTTTAATGAACAGAACCGAACAGAACAATATAAAAAGTAATAAATAGCATGAAAACAATTTCACCAAAATGCAAATTATATTTTAAACTGATCGAGAAATATAAATGTCACTATTGACATTCGAAATTCGAATATTTCAATAGGATCGTACAAAAAATTTTATAAGCATCTCGAACGTTAAGGGTAATGTTTAAAAAATTGGACTTGGACTATAATATACCAAGCATTTTTGGAATCCACATAAAACCATCTCCAGAGCGAGTAACCAAAGAAAAAGAAGGTTAAAGAAAGCCAGGCAGTATTCAAATACTGTAAATATGCCTTCTGATGTATTGCTAGTTGCAGTAATTAGTATAGTGCTCCAAAATGGAAATGGAGCCGGGCGTACCCACAACGAATAGGTGTTGGAGGCTCTCCTTTCAGAGTCGATCCCTGTTGCATTTAATAATAGAAACCACCTTTTGCATTAAGAGATATATAAAGTTTAAACTTTTACTTTAAACGTTTAAAAAAATGTATTTTTGCATCATCTTGCAGACTGGAACCTTTAACAACGCAGTTCATTCTGAATTTTTTGGAAAAGTAAGGTCGGGACAGTATGGAGGATAGTCCAGCATTTCGATGTTCTCTTTCTCTAAGAACTCAATTGTTCTTCGAGCTATGTGGGAGTGCATTGTCTTGGTGAAGGATAATTCATCGTTGGGGGTTGATTTTTCGAAACTGAGCAATTACTTCCGGAGAATAAATCGATATTTTACAGATTCTAAAAAACTTGTAGCTAAGTAATAGATACGAGAGTCTGAATGGCTCGAGTGGCTTTTGCGAAAAGGCAACAAGTTTCAGAAAAGGTCTGGAGAATTATTATCTAATGTATCGAACTATAGTGTGGTATTCGATATATTATTTTTTGTAGTTACAATCAATAGTGTATTACACTACAAAGGCAGACAGTTTGAGATTCCTGCGCTGTGCGCAATCATGGCGCGCATTTCAGGGCTCTCAAACTTTCTGCCCGTGTGGTGTATACTATTTTTTTTTATTTTCGGCCGAAAGTACGTACTTGCTGCCTCTGTTGGGAGGCAGAAAGTCCGACATTTATGCTTTGGTAGGAATGAAGAAAAATCACTTTTAAAATCGGTTCAAGTCCACTAGAATCAACTTTAAAAATTCAGTTGAGATGAAGTTTTAAACGAACCGGCAGAAATATTACTCGTTATCCTCTAGGATATATATTATATATATGCTCTACAGGCCTTGTAGACCCAGGGCAGTTATTTTTCTCCATTCCTCTCTATTCTTAGCTTTCTGTTTACAATTTCGTATTTTTAGTTTATTTATATCAGACATCACACTTTCAAACCTTCTTTTTCTAGGCCGCCCTCTTCTTCTTTTGCCTTTAAAGAGCCATTTTTGTAATTCTTTCTTTGTTCAATCTTTCTACGTGTCCCAACCACCTTAACCTGTATGTTTTTATTCTTAATGTTATCTTTGATTCTCCATATAACATGTCTATTTCTTCATTCGTTCTCCTTCTCCATCCTTCAGGTTTTTTATTTCACCGAAGATTGCTGTTTTTTTGTTAAAATCCATGTTTCACTTTCGTATGTAATAAATTCATGTACCCTTTGGAAACTGTAGTCCATTTCCCTTGTCGCTTTTACTATCAGATATTCTCCGTATCGGAGAAAATCTTCTAGGATAATGAATTAATATTTATTTTTAAATAGCACACGCCAAAGAAATCGACCGTCCGAGGAAGGTGTTTATATTTATTATTCCTAATCTACACATAGATTCAAAAGTATTGCATCACCCTAAATCTCCGAAAAAAAAATGTGTTCATTAAAAATGGATCAGAGATTAATCAAATAAGGGGGCGTCCATTAATTACGTGAGGTGTTCTAGGGGGGGAGGGGGTAAAACTAAATCTTTCTAAATCTCACTTGGGGGGGAGCAGGGGTTTTCGTAAATCTCACGTAATTTTTTTTCTTGTAGAAAATGGTGTAAAATTGCGTGAAAGTAAAGTTAAATTATAGTAAAAGTATTTCTATAATAAAATATGGAAAAATCTTATAATTATGTTTATCGTATGCATTCGAACCCTGAGCAGTCCAATAGCCTTTCGATTGTTTAAGCGCTATCGACTGGCCGTATCGATAGATCGATACGCGTGACTCGCCGAACGTCGCTACGTAAAGAGCCGAGTAACAGCGACGCACAGACAGATTCTAACCTGCTTTGTTTATGTCCGTATTACGTAAATTATTAAATTATTCAAGCAACGTTTTTAATAATTAAAGATGAGCTTTCAAGAATATTATAATGCTTATAATTATTTAATTTTATTAATGTGATTTTAAATAATAGCAACACTCTCAAACACTAGTCTTTGCTAGTCTTTAATAAAAGTAGTAGAACATATTGTGTTTTTGTTTTTTTTCTTAATAATCCAACACATTTACACCCAAAACACAAAATTTGAAAAATCTCACGTGAGATTAGGGAAGGGGGGGAGGGAGTTAAGGAAAATCTTACCAAATCTCACCAGGGGGGGAGAGGGAGTCAAAAAATCCTCAAAAATACCTCACGTAATTAATGGACGCCCCCTAATTAGTTTCAATAAAAAAAAACGTGTATATTTGTAAAAAAATTATATTATCCAATAATAAACTTGCTTTAAACATAAAAAGTATTCTAAGAAATTAAATAAATTAAATACAAATTGATTCTTTTTAAAGAAAAGGTTAAGTCAGAACCTGCATGAGAACTTTTAATGAAGTGTATTTCCACCTCTAGAATTTATGCAAGCTTGAAGTCGCTTGCCCATGCTGTTTACCAAATTATTGATATTATGTTGAGGAATATTTAGCCATTATTCTTGGGTCGAATGAACAAGCTGTTGTACACTCCTGGGTGGATTTCTGCGTGCTGCCACTCCCCTGGCAAGTATGTCCCAAGCATGTTCTATAGGATTCATGTCAGGAGATAGGGCAGGCCAGTTCAAACGATTGATCCCTTCAGTTTCAAGATACTCATTAACAGCTCTGGTCCGATGAGGTCGGGCGTTATCGTCCATGAAAACGAAGGAATTGCCAACAGCCGCGCCATATTCTCACGTGAGGATGTAGAATCTCTCTGAGATACCTATCACCAGTCATCGTTCCCTACACATGAATTGATTCTGTGCGATCATTTAACATGATACCAGCCCAAAACATAGCACTTCCTCCTCTGATGGGCGGCACGGGGCGAGCATGGGCAAGCTGAGCAACTCTCGTTGGATCCCGCCACACACGTATTCGATGGCTATCTTGTACCAAACAAATCCTTGTCTCGTCGGAAAAAGTCACCGAATTCCAAAATTCTTCAGGCAAGGTCGCGTGTTCTTGAGCCCACTGTAGTTGGCGAACTCTGTGCTCAGGTTGTAGTCTGGGCACTCTTATTGGTCGGCGACACCTCAAACCTGTTGCAAGTATTCGTCTTCGTAATGTCGAGATCGATACTTGAACTCCCAACGCATGTCTCATATCTCTTTGGAGTGCTGGTATTGCCATGGTCGGGTTTCTTCGGATAGTTAAGTGGATATAGCGGTTCTGCCGCAAATTAGTAACACGCCTACTACCGCTTCTAGGTGTATCACGAAGAGAATTGGTCTGGAGATACCGGTTCCATCACGAGACTCATCACTTTGCCAAACGCCAATTCTGTTTGCCACGAACCTTTGAGAATGACCTTCTTCAACTAAAGCCACTATTCTTGCACGGTCAATCTCACTTATGACTTGACGATTCATGTTTGCACTTAAAATCGTAAAAATCAAATGCCTTGAATGTTAAAATGATCGCACTAAAAATGTTATCTTACAAAAAATACTGTAAGCATCTGTATATTGCAAAAAATATGGAACATATTGAAATAGTAAACATTGATGAACAAGCCAACAAAAAATTGTTAGCGCAGAAAAATTCCTTCGCATCCGAAGAAGGTGATGCAAAACTTTTGAATCTATGTGTATGTATATTATTCTGACTTTAATAATGTTTATTATCGATGTACCTACCTTATAAAATTAATTCAATCACATTATTTTATGAAATCAGAAACTCTTTTATCTTTTATCGGATGATAAATAACATACATTATATTATTTTGTTTGTTTTAGAAGCAGATGACCAGCGCAACAAAAACCAACACGAACCACCCTTGCAATTTTCTCTTGAAATAACAAATACCTACCCTACGAATTAAATTATGACTCTTTTTGTAATATGATTTATGAGGAGATAATAAAGGGTGAATCAAAAGTATTCTAGTATTGTATAATGGACGGCATCCTGCGACGGTCAAGGGTGCGGTGATATTTCACCCGAAAAGGGTTGTGCCTTAATGACACTTTATTGTTGTTTTGTCCGATTTGCCGTGGACGTTTAATTTTTTTATAGCAGTGTCCGCCACAAGAGTGGAACATTTTTTAAAAAGCAAGTTTGAAATTGTTGGAATTGCAGTATTTTTTATACTCATTTTTTGATAAGGGCGGTATGTAAATCAGCAGATGTTTCGCGAGCTAGTTGCTGAAAAGGCCGAATTAATATGGAAATTACGCAATTAACTACATTACAGTTTAATTAAAGGTTTCTTTTACGAGCCGAACAAGAGCAGATGCTTCGGTCGATAACAAAAGAACCAATGATTTTAACCAACAATACCCGTAATTTGATTTGGTATAGCCGCATACCGCACCTTTGCTTCTTATTTATGCAGGAGTAGTCTCTACGAAGGGTGACGTAATTTGATTTTTCTTTTTTTGTCTACGATAAAGGAGAATGTGTGTAAAAGGCGGTACAAAACATTGATTTCTTTTGGCATTACAAAAAAAGAAAACCAAGAATTGAATTTATTGAAATTGTTTATTATTGAATAGGTTTGTTCGTAGAACAGTCAGAAACTATCAGAAACCGTCAGAGGCATGCGCATTAAGAAAAAAGTGTTCGTAGAAACAGTTTGACAGTTGGTGATTTAAAAATCCTCTGTTCGTAAAAAGAAATTTGCGGTTTCGGATCAGTTGCCAACTATCAGAATAGTTTGCTGACCAGGATCAAATTTTTAGTTTGAGCATGCGTATTGTGATGCTGTACATATTTTTACTATTTTTCTATTGTGAAAAAAAAACATTACCAGTCAGTTCCTTCTAAAATAAAACCTAAGTAAAATCATTGATATGTTGTAATACTGGACATCTTGGGGTTATCCTAGACCCAGGCTTAACTTGGAACCGACACCTCCAGCACGTGATCAAGAAAGCAGAGGTGACCTTCATGGTTGCCAGACGCACTAAATGGGGACTTAGACCCAGCATGGTACACTGGCTGTACAAAATGGTTGTCATTCCCAGGATCACATATGCATCTCTGGTATGGTAGCCAAAGATCAGGCAATCCTCTGCTATGCTAAAACTATGCAAGGTCCAAAGACTTGCATGCATTGGCATTACAGGGGCAATGAGGACTACTCCTACAGCGGCGCTGGAGACAATGCTAGACCTTCCTCCGCTACATAATGTGCGAAGCAAGAGCAGCACTAACCCGACTGGAAAAAGCATCAGACCATGACGTGGCACATGGGAGAGGACACACAGAGATAAGGCATGTGGATGATGACATTTTTAAAATGCCAACAGACCACATGACCACCAAATATATATTTCGCAAGAACTTCGAGATTGTCATCAAAGATCGAAAGGAGCTTGAGGAAGAGAACGCACCACCACTTAGTAGAGCGAATGAACTGATCTGGTATACAGACGGATCAAAAAATGAACTCGGCACCGGAGCGGGCATATACAGCAAGACGAGCAAATATGAAGGGATCGTCTCGCTTGGCAAATACGCTTCTGTATTTCAATCAGAGGTCTATGCAATACGTGCATGTGCAAGGGCTAATAATATGAGAGCCTACAACAACAGGCAGATCAGGATCTACAGTGACAGTCAAGCCGCTCTTAAAGCACTTCATAGCTATAGGGTGACATCTCGGCCAGTATGGGAATGCGGCGAAGAACTTAGAAGACTGGCGACTCGGAACAGTGTAACACTGGAGTGGGTCCCAGGTCATAAAGAAATCGCAGGCAATGAAAAAGCTGACGAACTCGCAAGAGTAGGATCGTCAACTCTGATAAACGGACCCGAACCTGCTGTGGGCATCCCCAGATGCTTAACGAGGTCATTGTTAGAAGGGTGGTTGAAAAAACAACACAATAAACACTGGAAGAATACCACCAGGCAAATATATGGGAAGAAATTCATAAAAGAACCATCAGAAAAAGTAGCGAAAGAACTGCTCTCAATGAGCAGGAACAAACTACGCACCATAACGGGGCTACTTACGGGACACTTTCCCACAAAGGAGCACCTGAACAAAATAGGGCTGTTCAACGGAGACCTTACATGCAGAAGATGCAAAAAGGATACCGAAACAGCTCTGCATATACTATGCAACTGTGAGTCGCTGGACCACAGAAGGCAGAAACTGTATGGCAGAACCCAAACGACTCCAGCAAATAACCTGTATGAGCTAATACAGGGAACGGAATGGCTGAATAGGTTGTAGTCAGAACACTAGGAGCATCCACAATAAGCCCAGGAGGCTAAGGTGGTACCGGCGAAGGGACGGCTCCTTAGAAAAAAAAATACCGGACATTTAAAAAATATCTGGCTTCTTATTAGGATGACCAAAGAATGACACACATTACAAAAAATTATTCACTTATTCTTTATTTATTTTTTTTTTTTTTATTTCCGCATCAACCATATTGGTTATTAGCGGTGGAATAGTGAATGATTATTTTGTACATATTAGTTGAACAATAGAATCATTATATTTCGTATAGAAGCTCAGAATCCTTGAACACTGCACTTAAATTGTTCGGTAGGTGATGCTGTAACCGTGCGACACTATATAGCGGACACTCAATCAAAATATGTTTAATTGTAATGGGATGCTCACACACAATACGGTTGACACTCCTTTGACAGTAGATATTGATGGCTGAGTCTGCTATGTCCTAGACGTAGTCTTTATTTTTCTTTCATTCTTTCTTTTCTTTCTTTTCTTTCATTCTTTCATTCTTTATTTTTCTTTCATATATATGACAATAATTCAAGCTCTCCTTCAAGAGATGAAGAACTTTTAGTTCATTTTTATCAAAGACATCACTGTCATGATGTCAAAATTTTCCACCCGTTCGTACAACGAATATTGCCAATCGATTTACAACGAATTTTGAAAACAATGCAGTTAGTTATTGTTTTATAATTGTCGAATAGTAAATAGACACGTCATGAACGTGACACTAAGGGGTCAGGTTTATACAGTATGCGAAAACTCTTTCGAGTCCATTCGAACGTCGATCGAGAGCTGAATGGATGAACTAGATACGCCCACAATTATTCTTCTCTCTCTTTCAAGCAGTTTTTCTCATATTTTCCTTGTCGTATTTGTGTAAACTGAATGGACTCGAAAGAGTTTTCGCATACTGTATGCTGATGAAGTATACAAGTGGGCATTCCCATCAATAGTTTCACATTAATAGATTCACATGCATTGTAGTAGCTCATTGTCAATCATCTATATTGTATTTTATTTATTTTATTCATATTACATGACAGGCTTAAGTACCGCCCTTGTCAGAAATAGTGTAAATAGCTAAGTTATATAATAAACATCATCCCAGTGAATCATGTAATTTTCATACTACTATTTGAGTAGCTCCCAAAGGACCTGGACTTCCACCAGTTCCACCAACACACATTTAGTTGTAAAAGAAGTTAACTACCTCTTCATGGTTATTTCATCAATACCAAAATGGTTTGCAGAATTTTTACGTTCCACTTTCCTTTTATGACAGTTTTAATTAATAGTGAACATTAAAATTTAACCTACGATATTAATCACATTAAAGAATTTACTTGAATAAATGCTTTGAAGTGAGCTCCTGACAGTAAAGTATCCTATTTTTAAAGGTCTTGTTGTACTTTCTCAAATGTATCTACAAAAACATCCCCAATATTGTTAGGCCAGTGGCACACTCCCAAAAAGTCGTTAACAAACAAGAAAAAGTGGTCAGAATCATTTCTAGTCGCTAAAAATCAAGTTAGTTTGTGATTTCGAGGGTTCTGAACACGAGTATGATGTTTGTTTTTTTTCTGTTTTTTTCTAAAATTGGGCGAACACTGTTAAAATTCACAATTATGTCTAAAGTTAGAAAAAAAAATGTGTTGTAGTTCACGGAATATTCAATATTTTCTCATCAACATTTTTTTAAACATTTTTGCTCTCATTTGCAAAGCAGCAAAGGACACCCAATATTTTTGAAGGCATTTTCAATCGATTAGGAGATTTCGGAAAAATGCTCGTGCGCCAAAGTATAACTTCACGCAATTGTATCAGAAATAACTATTTGGAAAGTATAGACAACATTCAAGATGACATTGAAGCTATTATAATATTGTTACGATGACTCGGAAGATGAACGAGTATATCAAAATGAAGAGATGTCAGTCGGAATTAATTGAAAATCTATGTTCTGGTACTCAATTTTATAAAACATTAAAAAATGTTTACAAACGGAACCTACTTAGTTAAAATTGTATATTATATGGTTAATATAAAGTAATAGATGTGATTAACTAACAAATTACCTTAGTTATCAAAATATCGTTAAAACAATTACTAAAAAGCATTATATTCATTTAACGCGATATCCGAGTCTTTTTCATGAGGACCTGTTTTTTTAGAATGTAACAAAACTTAAAGTGGCAACAGGATTGGCAACTCTGCTATCCGGTGTACTGATATCTTAATATGAATGCAACTATAGGAATGGAATCCAGTGAAGTTTTTTGCTTATTTCAGTTAATAAGAAGCGTTTGTTATTATATCTTGTGGGATGCTATGATTATTTTTGTTTTAAAATAATATACTTATCAATTTTTGTGGTTTTGTCTAGTGGGTATTGCCGGTATTGGTTAACAATTCCAACAATGAATTAAAAAAAACCCAGTTAAAAACTTACATTAAACATACTAGATAAACAATAAATAACCACTATTGAGAATGCAGTGTTGTTTTCAAACTGACCGGGAAATTCAAAAAGCTCACATCTTATGTGATAAATTATAAAATTTCAGCATATGTCAGCAATAAAAACCCAGCGTAATAGGTTGCATTCTCGCTTAATCATCTGATTGGGGCTCGTAATCCGTGTTATTGTATATATATATATATGTACTATAATATAAGGGGTGATAAATAAATGGACGACCGAAGTAACAGATGACGGAAACTGTGTAAAATCCAAAAATGTAAAGAACTTACGCGTTAAAATCTATTCGAATTTTTGGATTCACAGGAAGTCGTAATTTCTGGATTGTTTAGTGAGATTTTCGTTATGTGTGGTTGAATATAGTTATTTTCCTATGATCACCACCCAAAGGAGGCTTTTGCACACTCAAATTTAACCGCAAAGTTGATGGTTTACGCGAGCTGTCATAATTTGACATTATTAGCGCTCTTAATTAGAAAGTAACTTTGGCGCACGCCTAATTTTATTTATAGATAAAAGAGAGCTAGTAGTTATTTTAATATAAACTGTAGAATAAATAAATTTTTTAGTTGATTTTCTAAGTACACATCAATTTTATGTTGGTGTGATCGAAGAGAAAATCTTGTGTGTATTTCGAGCAGAAAGTCCTTTGGTAGTCTCGATATTCGATTTTAATTTTTGTGTTCAATTTGGCTGGTAATGGAAAAAATTATATACCCATGGTGGTAAAGACATTTATAAGCCTCGCACCTTATTCCGCTCGGGGCAAGCCCCTCGCCATATAATTTTGGAGCTCGTTCAATAATAATAGTCTTCACTACTTTGGTGTATAACATACTATTAATAGTAACCCTGAATCCGCACCTGGTACAATATGAAGTGAACCAGATCGCGTCTCTAACGCAATTAAAGCGGTGCTTCCCCTAAGGGAGTCAGGCATCATTTCACAAATTAAATACTCCGAGTAAACACAACAAAATATACAACCAGACTGATTGTCGGTATGTCCGTGGTGTGTCTGAATAAGAGATCTAAAATTCGTACAAAGGACGTCAAAAGGAATTATACTGAATTATGCAAAGCTACAGAATAATACTAGGGAAGTTAAAGGAGTGATTGTTAAGATAATTGAATATTCCATTTAATTTTGGATTCAATTTTTAAACACATTTGACAAACAATCTCCTTCATAACAATTAAATCAATCAATAGACTAGTTATAAGGTCGAAAAGAGGTTCTGCTAATCGGATTATTAAGTATAATTAATAATTTTGAAGCGTTGAAATGTAAATATTATAATTTTCAAGAATCAGGATTATTGTACCGTTTTAACTTTTATTTAACTCCATTATATTTGCTGAAAACGGTCCTGGAAGAAAGGAATTAATCGCACTTCATTTGAGTTATGCAGTTCCGAGAGTTTGTAACAAGCATCATATCTTATTTTCAAAGTTTTGGTCTAGGAACAAATTGGCTATTCAAATACTGCCTCGTTATATGCACTTTTTGGAAATACAAGCTTAAAAGGACGACTAAAACTTTCTGGATACTGAATTTACCTTTCGGAATATAAATACTTGAATGCACTATTGTTAGATTATTTTCAGAAATATTTCAGCCTCTATAAAGTTGAATAAAAGGTTGAATTTAATAATACACTATAGCTCTGGATTTTACGAGCTATGACTAACAGGACAAGCAAATGTGTACAATAGGGAATTTTCCAATATTTTGTATGCAATAATATCATAAAGTGACGTCTAAAAATCCTAATCCTTCTGGCTCTTTTAAAATCAATATCTGATAGAAGTATTCAATGTTTACGCCCTCTCTTTTCTTATTTTTGTCATGTTTGTCAAGTATTGTATAAAAATCTGTACTGTCATATTTCAGAATAATAAAATAGTTTATAAAAAACTATTGTGAAAGTTGTTTTTATTTAAACAAATATCTAAAAGGTTATGGGCCCAGATTCTTGGCCAGTAAAAGATCCAGTGAGAAGAAAAACGAGCTGAAATCAGTGACGAAAAGAAAATGTCGGGACTGTCAAGCTTCCCTGTTCCAATTTTAGAGGCAAACAACTTCAACAATTGGTGGTTCAGAATTCAAACAATTCTGAGACGAGAACTATGCGAGGACATTTTGGAAAAAGAAGTGAGTGAAACTGCAACAGAAGCAGAAGAGAAGGACTGGCGCACAATCAATCATAGTTCAGGGACTATCTGATAAACATTTGGACATTGTCAAAGACTGCAAAAGTGCAAAACAACAAGTTGAAGCTTTGAAAGCTGTATTTGCCAGGTCGAGTTCTTTTACCAAATTATCAACTTGGAGAAGACTAATAAACCTAAAGTCAGAATCTGGAGAAAAATTAGAAGACCATTTTGTGAAATTTGATTCAGTCATCCGAGAACTGAAAGAGCATGGAAATGTGTTAGATGAAAGTGATAGAGTATGCCATTTGTTTTTGACATTACCACCAAAATATGGCACAATAGTAACAGCTCTAGAAACAGTAGATACATTGACCATGGATTTTGCAAAAGCTAGATTATTAGATGAAGAACTAAAGTTACTATCACAGGAGTGTCAAAAATATGATAATAAGACAAGTTTCAAGGTAACCGATAAAAGAAGATGCTACAGATGTGGAAGTACAGATCATTTTATTGGGAAATGTCCTAAAAATACTAGAGGCTGAGGTAGAGGAAGACCAGAATTCCGAGGTATGAGAAGGATACAGGCAATATAATCAGCAGCAGGCAAATAACGCTGATGAGAAACAAAATGAAACTGAAATACAGTTGTTCGCAGCAAATTTATGTGATGTCAAAGACAAGTTATACTTTGTCCTTGATTCAGGAGCGAGTAACCACTGTGTGAAAGAAGATATTGAGAAACATATGACAGAAATAATATCTTTACCGGTGTATGTAACAATCCAGATAGCAAATGGTGAAAATCTGAAAACTAATAAAAAAAGGAACCTTAAAGTTTGAATGCCAAGGACAAAAGGTGTCTGTTGAAGCCTTAATAGTACCTAATATGCAGCATAATCTACTCTCTGCATCAAAAATGACAGAAAAGGGATGCAAGATAATCATGGAGAAACATAAAATGGAGATAAAAGGAGAAAATTGTCTTCTGAATTGTAAATACTCAAAAGGATTGTATATTTTAACAGCTGACAAAATTGTGAATGAGAAAACACTTGGAAATAAGGGTGAATATGGTACAATAGCTAGTGATCTGTGGCACAGATTAGGCCATCCCAGTAAAGAAGTTTTAACACAGCTTGGCTTACCGAATTCGGACAAAGTGTGTCCAACATGTATCGAAGGCAAGGGTACCAGATTACCATTCGAAGAGGCTGAGAGAAAAACCAAAAATATTGGTGATTTAATACATAGTGATGTCTGTGGACCATTTAATCCATTAGGTTTTGATGGGTCGAAATATTTCCAAACAATAATTGATGACTACTCAAATTTTGTTATTATAAAAACGTTAAAAACAAAGGACGAGACCGATCAGAATCTAATACAGTATGTACAAGAAATTGAAAGACAAAAGGATGTCAAAGTGAAAGCCATAAGACTTGACAATGGTGGAGAATATATTTCAAAGAACAAATCGTATTGCCTGAAAAAAGGAATAATTTTAGAATACACAATCCCTTACACGCCACAAGAAAATGGCAAAGCCGAAAGAATGAACAGAACACTGCTAAATAAAATAAGAACAAAACTAATAGACTCAGGAGTTCCAAAAGAATTATGGTGCGAAGCACTCAAGTGTTCAGTGTATGAATTGAATCGATTAACTACCAAAAGTCTACCTAAAGGTCAAACACCTGCAAAAAATGTTCATGGAAAAAGTGACGAGTAAAATGAAAGTATTTGGAAGTCGTGCATGGTACACAGTATTACCAAAGCAAAATAAATTGAACAAAAGAGCAGAAAAAGGAGTACTAGTAGGATATTGTGGTGGAGGTTATCGACTATGGCTTCCGGAAAAACGTATAGTAATAAGATCTAGGGATGTACGAGTAGATGAAAGCATCATGGAATATAAAATGATGAACAATGATAAAACTTTGAATAAAACCGCAGAAAATCAGCCAGAACAAATGGTTATAGAATTACCCGAGGAAGACAAAGAAAGTATACACGAGAATGAGGTAGAAAATGAAAACTTATCGAATTTTGAAGGTTCTTCACGTATGAGTGATGAAAATGGAGAAAATGTATCTTACAATGAACGAGAACCTACTGTGACAAGATCTGGTAGAACTGTGAGACTACCTCAAAATCTGGAAAATTATGAAATATACACAGCCTACTGTTTGCTGACCAAAGTAGACCAAGACCCAAAAACATATAAGGAAGCAAGTATAATGTCAGATTGGCAGCAAGCAATAGATAGAGTTAATTTCCCACGAAAAACTACAAACATGGAAACCTGCGAAATTGCCAGTCGGTCAGAGTGCTATTGACACCAGATGGATATTCAAAACTAAAGAAGATGGAACAAAGAAAGCCCGATTAGTTGCAGAAGGTTTTCAAGTGCCTTATAACACTGGAGATGAATATAGCTATGCTCCAGTCTGTAGATTACCAACAATACGAGCCCTTTTATCAGTTTCAGTGCAAAAAGGGTGGAATCTACATCAAATCGATGTACCAACAGCATTTTTGAATGGGGTCATGGACACTGATGTTTTTATAAGGACACCGGAAGGTTTAAAAACAGATTCAAAATATCTGAAACTCAATCCAGCACTATATGGATTATGACTATTGTTTGTACACAAAAGGTGAAGTTTATCTGGTATTATATGTGGATGATGGGTTGATTACAGGACCAGAAAAACAAGTTCAAGAACTACTAAAAGACTTGCGAAATGAATTTAATATTAAAGAGATAACAGAAGTAAAACTTTTCCAGGTATGGAATTCAGTAAAAACGAAAAAGGTTTAAAAATCTCACAAACTAGAATGATAACAAGGTTACTCGAGGAATTCTCGATGGCCGAAACAAGAAAAGTAGCAACACCAATGGAAGTTAACTTTCAAGTCAACGAAGAAGAACCTATTATCAATAATGTTCCTTACTGAAGATTTATATGCCAGTTTAATGTACCTTTCTTTAGTAAGCAGACCAGACATTTCCTTCTCTGTTGCTTACTTGAGTAGATTTTTGGACAAACCAAGAAAAAGTACATGGGATGCTGGTAAGCGAATCTTGCGTTATATTAATCATACCAAAGAATATGGCCTAGAATTCCAGAAGGGGAATATGCAGGAGTTAGTGGCATTCTGTGATGCTGATTGGGAAGGAGACCGAGAAACTAGAAAAAGCGTAAGTGGTTTCATATGTTTCCATGCTAGAAACCCAATAGCATGGCATTCCAGGAAGCAAACGTGTGTTGCTCAATCATCGATGGAAGCTGAATATATCTCAGCTGTTATCGCTTCACAAGAAATTATCAACCTTAAAGGTATTTTGAGTGAATTCAAAGTTTATGAATCAGTTGTATTAAAAATTGATAACTTAAGTGCTATTTCACTAATTAAAAACTTTGAAACTTCATAACGGTCGAAACATATCGACATAAAATATCATTTTATAAAAGAGTCATGTCTGAAAAAAGAAATTACGTTACAATATATTCCAACCAATGAAAAAGTATCCGATATGTTTACAAAACCTTTGAATAAAGAAAAATTCTTGATGTGTAGGTTAGATGTCCTAGAAAAATGAGTTTAATGTTTGTTATTTAACAATTCAAATGTTCACTTTTGTTTTAACATTTAAATTGAGAAGGGATGATAGAAAATTTAGTATTCAATGTTTACGCCCTCTCTTTTTATATATTAATATTTGTCATGTTTGAAGTATTGTATAAAAATCTGTACTGTCATATTTCAGAATAATAAAATAGTTTATAAAAAATTATTGTGAAAGTTGTCTTTATTTAAACAAATATCTAAAAAACTCAATATTATGGTTCCTTATAATTTAAAATCATTTTAAACGACCTCCATAGCGGGCCAAATCGAATGATGTAGAAGAGTAATACATATAACACAGCTGTGTATAGTGGACGTAATATTTCTAATGCAGCTATCTAATCGTATATCCCCTTTAAGTTATATTGCGGACTATGACGGTATCGTATCGAATGACAGTCGAACAAAGAGCCGACAACTTTAAGTTCGCATAATACCTATTACGCCAAGTATACCCGTGTACAGCTTGTCGGCCAAATAACTATTTTCAGAATGCAAGGCATTAGAAATATTCGGACAACCTAGGCTAATTCATGAAGAATACAACAGATAACCAATGAATAACATGTATAGACAATAGATCTTTTAGGTCTTGTAAACTCGTTGTTTGCAATGACCAGTTTATTTCTGATCAGACAACCTATAGTTGATGCACTTTAAACTATCTTACGCGCGTTTCGATAATCAAGTTATCCTCTTCTGTAAATTATTTTATGATTAAATAATACCTCGTATATATCACGTTTCGAATAAAGTCAGTCCACTCGTTCTAATTTCGAATTTCGATGACAAATGCGGCAAATTGAAGTTGAAGTTTCATTTCGACTAAGTGAAAACAACGGATTCATCTCATATCTTGCAGTCAGAGATGGGAAGTAACTGTTTATACTTATAGGTATAGTCACTTGTGATGAAATCTCGACCACCCACATGATTTATGATTTAATTACATGGAAAATGTTAAAGCTACTGTTTCAACAACACATCTTGGTCGATTAAACGGGTTTGGAAGTGTTTGTAGGGTGAATCAATTAAAAAAAATTGAAAAATTTACCAAGGCTAAACAAAACAAACGTAAAACGGTCGGCAAATATACATTTTTGGTAGCAATTTTTTCTTTGTCTTAACTGTCATATTATAGCGAGGCACAAGACTTAATGAAATGTTTAAGACAACCCTAAAAAATTAGAAACAAAATAAAAATATACAAAAATTATTTTTTTGAGCGAATCGTCAGAATTCTTACTTTGCTGGGGCATATTAAAATTTTTGTTGTTGTTGTCGGTAAAGGTTGATGATTTGCTTGCAATTTTAGGATAAAAAAATATACAGGGGGAATAAAAAAAGCACGTATAATCCCCTCTATAGCTTTTGTATATTATATAATAAATAACTATGCATATTTTTCATGACAAATTTTATTTTTTACACTTTTCACACGTAAAGGTTTTGCTTTTGAAATGGTCGCGGTTTGCATTTTGACGTTACTGACTGAAAACATTCCAGCCATACTTATTCACGTTGAGTGAGTTATCTGTAATGGAGAGTGCATAATTTTTCAATATATATTTCAAAATATTCCACTGAAAATAAAATATATTTCTAGTAACCAATAGGTTGCTATAAGAAATATTGTCCAATTATCAAATAATATTCTTAGAAACACTCTCCCAGCTCTATCCGCTGTATCTGTAACTAGTAGGAGGTGATAGAGTGATTCAATTATTTAACGTCAGTTGATTTATTCCGAGAACAAGAGAGTCTTTTGTCATAGAAGAGACTCTCTCTACATCTATCAATTAATATCTATGATTTTCACGGACGCTTCTCGTTCGTTCAATGCAGAAGCGTATCAAGTTAAAAAATTTCATAAATTTCTATTTGAATATTATGTGACTTTGGATACACAATAAACAAGTTTTTTTTAAAAGTCTGAATAGAGTTAATGTTTCTTCATCATTCTAAATTGCGTATTCTTCCATTTTTAATTAAACTTTCTTGAAATCTTTATTTATTTACAAAAATATCCTGTTGTGGCGCATTTACCGAGGACTGACTATATACCTCCATCCGTTTCCAACCCATCCATTGCCATTTTGCGACCAATCAGAAGCAAATTATACTGGATATTTTTTGACATAATTGAATATACTCCGGCCCACCTGTCACAGCCAATTTTTAATATTGTCACATTCACGTCACGATAAAAATATAAATGATCATGCTGCAACATAAATTATTTTGAAAATTTTCCATTTCTGACCATATACCACTCGAGGTATATATTTTGTTTTGAATATTCACTTCTTGTGATATAACTAGTGATAACTTATTTGGAAAATATAAATCCATTAATAGAGAATCAGAAATACATGTATATGTTATGGGAACAGTGGGAACAGCGGGCAATGTCAACTATTCCCAATGGAGAACGTAATTGTGAATAATACTTTAGACTCTGCCCGGGCATTTCTTACAATTACCATGATGTTTTGATGAAGGTGAATAAAATACGCAGTGATACAATTGCATAAAAAGCTATTAGGGAGAGACATTAATGTCATCCTATTTGCGTAAAACTGACTGAAAGTATTAGAGTTTGAGATTATTGAAAATGTAACTAATTTTTCGTCAACTTATGACATCTGATAACCTCAAAATACAACCGGTTTTATGCAAATAAGATTCCGAGGTACACCAAATTGGAATATGCTGCCGGCTGTTTTCGCCAGCGGCCAAATGTCGATGATGATCAAAGGAATCTCCGCACTTTTATTCAAATTGGTTTGTTGTGTAAAGTTGAGGAGTACACTCTTCATTTGTTATTTTCGTTTTTGGTCTCAGTGGATAGCTAGCACAATCAGTAGACCATCATTATTGCCTTTTTAATCAAGCAGTGTCAAGAGCCTGCGTGTTTTAGGACCATAATATTCTCTAATAGATCGGTATCATAGTTAAAAATTCTCGATAAAAACCAGTGAGCAAATAAGCAAGCACGTTTACTGTAGTCAAATCTGCGGCGGGCGGTTTTTTATCTTATTCGAGCATGATTTTACAGCTGAAGCTCAAATTATCTTTCATTGTTACAGGAGATTATTTAGTCCTCTTGTTTGATTGAATATAAAAGCAAGGGAACCCAAGAATGGCCATTTGGTTAATTTCCGCAATGTATAGCGATTCCGATCATTGGGGAAATTAAGATACAGGAAATAACCACAGAAAACCTGCATCCATCATCACGGAAATGGAGGGTGTATTCAAAGGTACTGAAAAGTACAGTGCACCAAAAAGAGCGTTTTTGTATGTAGTGCGACGCCTAGCAGTCAGGAACTTCTCTCTTGCAACGGTTGGTCTGTTGCTTTTTCGTGAACTTTTTCTCGAGAAACTGTAGTTTTCGGTGCACTTTTCCGTGTTTCGGTGAGCAGAAGGTTTTGTATGTAGTGACGCCTGCTTCAAAAGACCGCTAAATTTTAAGGCGGCTGCAAGTCCGCCTATACAGCCTTTGAAGCTTTGCCTTGATACGTGTACCCTTTTTTCTAAACAACTGGGCATTTCATTTGTAATTATATTATTTTTTTCACTTGTCAAAATCTGACATTTTGGTGGTTTTTACCAATAGCAATACATTATTCTAGCCAATCATTCGGTGTTATACTGCTTCCTCATCGATAATACTTCGTTCACATTGAAACGTCAAAGTTTTACTTTGAATTTGTCATTATTGACAACTAAAAGTGCTTCGAAGTTTATTGAAAAATAAACACAAACCGATTCAAGGCCATCACCCAAGAGAATATTGAACATTTAATACAAATTCTACTCCACAATTGTTGAAACATTTAATCTTCCTAAATACAACTCGTTCTTCAAATTTTATCAGATAATTTTTTATTATCATCACTAAAACTTGTTTATTTGAGGCAAACATTCAAACAAACAAACAAACCTCGTCCTAACGGACTCGATTTTTTATCAATCGGTTTGTTTTCATATTTTTGCCAAATAAACAAGTTTTCGTGGAAAAGAAAAAATTATCGATAAAATTTGAAGCACTCGTGGTAACCTTTGATAAAACATGCTGTAACTCTAACCCTTTCTCTTCTGTATAAATAGCTCAGTGAATCACAGAAACAAATATAAACCACTTTACATTATTCTCTCACGTTATAACCTTCTGCTGTAATTCCTCGTACGCCTCTGTATGTTGTAATATGCTAGAGAGTCGAATTAATTTCGATCATAATAATGTAATTGTATACGAAATGATTTATGTTTAATAGGGACATTGAAAGATTAGGTGATTGTACGTTAAACCGGCTCTTTCGCCAATTTGTAGAATAACGAGCATTGTTGAATGGAAACGTTAGAAATTCTGAATAGGAATGATGTTTTGTAAAAGCTATGATGTACGTATTTGGTAGCCAAATCTTGATAAAAGGTATATTCTTTCTATATCGGGGAATGGGGTAGGTATGGGAATGATTCTGTTGAAAAAGATTGAATTGAATTCGTATAGCGGTATTGTTGAGAAAGCTGGGCTGGATTTGGCCCGATGGTTGAGAGGAGTTACAAAAATATACATGCATTTTTATTAGAACTTTAGTTCTTTACGTTAGGTTGGAGCGACCGGGGGTCGCGGCGCAAAAGATCTGACCGTTACGTTACGTTGCTGCGTTATGTGCATTAAGCGCGTGCGCTCTCTCCTCAGTATCTCTCTCGTTTACGAAGCAGCAATTCATAGGTTTCAGAGCTAGTCTCTCGGTGCAAAATGTTGATTTTCAGCATACATTGTATTATTAATATAATATGTGTTTTTATTTATTGATTCAAAAAATTTGATTATTGTTTAAAAGGAACTAAAGTTCTTACCGTGTGTCCCGCGACACGTTCTTCAATCTTAATATGGTTTTGCCGAAAATTTTGGCGAAACACTAGTGTTCCAACCAGTGGTAGCGTTCTTTAACGAGCTTGGGACCTCGGATTTACGTCTCCTCCGAAAGACAAGACGGCACTGTAATTATCGCATCAAACGCGTTCTACTGCAGAGCTGGGGCGTCGCCCTATACATGCATTTGGATGATAAAAGTGGAAATTAAATTCTGTAGATCCTAAATTAACAATTTGCGAACCAGCATATGTTCCCAGTCATTTTATGATATCTATAATCTGTCCATAGACTATATACTTTTGCACTGGGTTGACAATTCTGTAAGAACCTTCAACGAACGGTTGACTTCTATGGCGTTTTGTGAACAAGGGTAAAGAGTTCAACTAGAAAATAACATTGTACTTAATTGTACTTAACACTACTTTAGCTCCATGGATGACACATGGTCCTTTTGCAGTCGGTAATTCACAAAAAACTTACTGTGAACTTTTTTGGGGCGCAAGCCAGTGTACTTTTCCACAATTTCCAATAAACTCACTCCACTTTTCTTGTCAGTAATACAAAACGACCTATCCTTTCTGTCGTCCACATTAAACACATCTAACTCGTGCAATTCATCAGACTTAGTCTCTCTATGCATACCAAAAATAGCAATAACCATCATAAACAAACAGACGTCATCAGGTGCTTCTGTCAGAGGTTTAATAATGTCATCTGACTCCAGGATTTTGGACGTTTTGTATCCTCCACTCGGGTTTTTCAGTAAGGTGATTAAACTGCTAAATTTAGATAGGTATCTATGTCACAACGTACGCTTCAGCATCGAATAATACGACAAGTAGATTAGAGTGGCTCTTCGTCCTATCCTACTGCGACCTTTGCGGATCTATTGTGGTCCTCTCTCTATTTAGAGCTCGCTATCTATTATAGCTTTATTCTTTTTATTAGACTTATTAGCATGGATACCTTGCGTGGCTTTCTGCCCTTGGTTTTTCTTCTCCGGGTATGTGAAACCGCGCACTTGCTAGGCCTTCGCACTCACAGAGTATGTGCTCCGCAGTTTTGTCTTCTTCCTGGCATAACCTGCCAAAGCTGTCATTTGCTAGGCCAATTGTGTGCATATATTTCCTCAGCCTACAATGTCCGGTTACCATTCCCACCATCATCCTCGTCGTTTCTCGACTTTGACATAGTCGATCGTTTGACAGTTTGGCCGAAGGAATAATTTAGCGTGTCTTTGTCCTGGGATTTCATACCAACAGCGCAACGCCTGGTTGTTTATCCATTTGTGGATGCTCTCTTTACTTAGGCATTTAGCAATTCCACGGGAAGGTTCTGGCCCTATCATGACCTCCGTTGCTCCCTGCTTGGCTAATTCATCGGCCTTTTCATTGCCTTGGCGACCTGGAACCCAGGCTAGAGTTACTCTATTATGACTACCTAGTCTTTTGAGGGCCTTGCAACACTCCCACACCAGATTTGACGTTATCTGATATGAGCGTATCGCCTTTAGTGCTGCTTGGCTGTCGGAGTAGATGACGATTCTTTGGCTAACCACCTCCCGTCCCATCAACTCTTCTGCACAGCATTGCACCGCCGTTACCTCTGCCTGAAAGACAGTATCATATTTCTCTAGGCTTGGAGAGATCGTGTTCTTCTCTTGTACCCCATATATTCCGGCTCCTACTCCAGAGTGTGTTTTAAAGCCATCAGTGTACCAGTTGAGATTCGCTGTTATAGGAGGCCCTGCTTCCCAGTCCTTTCTTTTTGGAATGTAAACTGTATAGTCGTTTTTAAAGCTATATTGTGGGGCAATCTGATCCATTGGCATTCCAAGTATTGGATATGCATTTATTTCTTCATATAGCTTTTTGTAATGACGATGGCTCCGTTCTCTTCGATTTTCCAGAAAAATATGCCATATGCACTTTTTCACTCACGCCATGGATATTCTTGATGCTTTTCCACTTTTTAAAAGACTGTTATTCCTTCTCATACATCATCCCAAACATCTGCTTGCAACTTACATCTTCTACATCTGATGCGTTAATTATTTTCTATTTTATTCAAACGGCACCGGTTAAAATGACGTCCCTCGTATATTTTAAAAATAAAACTAGTTGGGAGATTAACCTAGATTATCAGTTACGCCCGACCTCAACCAAATCGAAGAATAACACTCTGTTTATTTAATCTTAATCGTAATTCAAATATATAAATGCAGTCGGACGGCGTCGACAACGGCTATACTGTGATTCATCCAGAACATCTGTGCGAACATGCTTTTATCGCATTCGAACACGCATACCTATTTGTACAGGATATACATAAAATAGATTTTGTGGACAGTTTATTTATTATCGATAGCGACCGACGTTCTTGTGTGGAGTACATCGAATTGTATTGTGAAAATTGATAATTTGGAGAAAATACCGGACGAGTGCAATATTAATGAATGTTATTTCAAGACCATGAACGTCATAGATGTTTCTGTAAAGTATAAACCATAAAAAATGAACTATTTTCTGAATTTTTTTGCAAAATTTAATTTTCCTGAATAACTTGAGAGACGATTATTTTAATATTATAACAGATACATATTTGAGACAGTCTACTTGCCCTTTAATTCATTATCTGCTAACCACTACAGCTCTTGCAAGACAATGTAAATGCTCTGTACAGAGGCGTATGGCGTAATATTAGTTGACGTTTGGCATTGTCTCAATAATTTTTGAGTTT
>CAJUYI010003528.1:0-22855 GCA_910591695.1 Galerucella pusilla | reverse complement strand
CATGAACAAAAAGGTTGCTTCTAGTTACTCTTTACTATACTCACACTCACTAGTTGGTGGAAATAACAGTTATTTGCAAATACCCGCTCACATCTATATAACCAGAATAATAGCGCAACTTAGAATGTGTAGTAAAACATTTTTAAAATTGTCTTTTAAAGGAAATTTTTATATAATCAACAGCACTGATAATTGCACTGTCTGTAATATGGATTTCCTGGAGTCATTACATCATATGCTTTTTAATGTCCCATTTACAGCCCTCTAATAGTTTTTTCCACAATGTTCATAATATTGATGACCTAGTACACTATCTTGACACTAATAATACACAAAATGGATTTTTTAAACTTACTGAATTAGCTCACCTTATTCCGCTCGTTCAATAATAATAGTCTCCACCACCTTGGTGTATAATATATTATTACAGCACTCCTTACCGTATGTTACGGTACATAAGATTTTTTATGATGGAGCATGTCATTATTTACTGGAAATTCGATTATTTGAAGGAATTTTGCTTGATAACATTGCAAAAAACATCATTTGAGTTCCTTTAGCAATCTGAGATAATTTTTAAGATTCTTGAACATCCCTTCCTATATTATTATATAACGTCTGTACAGGCCTCGTTGGCAATATTCCTCTATCCTTTTTTGTTTTTAGCCACTTTTTCCCATCGGCGTTGGTTCAACAAAGATTAATTATTATTATTTATTTTATCTGGATTTCCCCTTAATGTTAAAATATATTTAAACAGCATTACATTTTGTTAATTTGGGAATACGAATTGCTTCTCTGTCTCCAACTTTGATTCTTCATCCTAAAAACCAAATTTCAATTTTGGTTTTCTCAAAATGTCTATGATTCTTCCAAAAATTTTCATAATAATAATAAAATCACATACAAATATATATCTGTATTCTCTTTGTGCATGAACCTGCTCGTGTAAGTTGAATAATTTTGTGCTGAGTTAAAAAAAATAGTAGTATTTCTTTTTACATGTGGTAAGGTTAGGTTAGGTTAGGTTTGTGGTGAGTGGGTCTATAAGGCCCTCCACTGCGACTTGCAAGAGTCTATTGTGGCTGACACCTATTCAGATTTCACCAAACAAATTCAGCTTCTTAACAAAACCTATTAGTTTATTTGGTGAATGATATTTCAGGTCCGAGAGCGAGAGAGAGACCCTACCAAACATCAGATACCTGATTCGAGCCGCGTCGGGGCAGGCACAAATTATATGCTCTGCTGTTTCCTCATCTTCCAGGCAAAGACGGCAAGTCGGATCTTCCGACAGTCCAAGTTTCAGGATATGATGATTCAGATGACAGTGGCCTATTAAAAGGCCTGTTGGACAACGTAGGTCATGCCTATGGTCTAACATTTGTTTGCAGACATACTTCGAAGGATGTATAAAAGTCTGCCTTCTCGTTTCCTTCCATGCCAGAATGGCTAGGGATCCAGACCAGCAATACTTTATTGAGTTCTCCTATTGAGGAGAGTCTTTTTTGGCAGTCTAAAACCAATTTCGACGTTACACAGCGAGAGCTAAGTGCTTTTAAAGCCGCTTGGCTGTCCGAGAAAAGCGGCTTTAAAAGCACTTACATGTGGTACTGGAATATTAAAAAATTTAAAATTTACTAGATATAAATAGACTGGCGTCCAACGTGGGGCAGGAAATAGCTCGGAAAATATCAGTTTTCATTATTTTTGTTTTGAAGATAAATAAGCAGTCAGTTATACTGTTAATTGTTAGTAATTTTAGATATTTTTGTATTTGTAACTGATTGAATTAGTACTATTGGCACTTTATATTTTTATTCCGAGTACCTAATTTAATCCTGATAACATCAAACATTAACTTAAGAAAAAATTCAGTTGAGATTTAGGTAGTTATGTTAAATTTCCTAATGGTTATATTAGAGATAAACTAATCAATAGGGAAATGCTTCACTACTACTCATCCTAATGGGGTGACCCTGTAGATATCTAGGACTATGAAATTATGACGACATTACTAACGGTTCTTCCGATTTTTTTTCTTTCCAGCGTTAAGAGGTTTTTTATGTAGTTATTTCTCAATTTTTTTTATTAAAAATTGGATACAATTCGAGCTCTAATGTGAAATCCACAAGGAATGTAATATCAGCGGGATTTTTTACGACTGTTACTAATAACTGTCGCTTTATACGCTTGTAAAAGTCATTAACAGCTTTATAAAAGCTATTAATTGTTTTAACGGACCTGTTAAACTGTTGTTTACAAAAAAAATTTGAATTTCATTCCTTGTAATTCATAGGTGATAGTTTGAGGAATATTATTCCAAAGTATGTAGTCGATTTTTTTCCAAAACATCGATCGAGTTGAAATTTGGTGAACGTCGGAATCTTAAACCAAACAGGACTTGTAACGTAAATACATCCATTTTGGAATTGTGTATCCATTTTCTGAGGCAAATTGAAAAATAGAAAATCCCAAATTTCTATAATTCTTTTCCGTCTTATCCCAGGTCTTTTTCGTATGTCTTCTGGTCTTTCTTGCTATATTTGGTTGACTCCTCTGGTATCCTTCATTTTTTACACTCTCCTTTCGTTCCTTAGATTAGATTAGATTAGAATTGGAGTGGTTCTTTGTTCCATCCCACTGCGACCTTTGTAGATCTATTGTGGTTCTCCCTATATTTAAAGCTCGATATCTAGCTTTATCTTTTTATTAGACTTATTAGCCTGGATACCGCCTCCCTTGCGTAGCTCTTGGCCCTCGGTTTTTCTTCTCCGAAAAAGTGAAACCGCACCCTTGCTAGGCCTTCGCACTCACAGAGCATGTGCTCCGCGGTTTCGTGAACCTGCATAGGCTGTCATCTGCTATGCCAATTGTGTGCTTATGTTTCCTCAGCCTACAATGTCCGGTCAGCGGCATTCCCTCCGTCATCCTCGTCCTTTCTCGACTTTGACATAGTAGATCGTGTGACAGTTTGGACGAGGGGCTTTTAAGGAATACTTTAGCGTGCATATGTCCTGGGGTTTCATACCATCAGCGCAACGCCTGGTTGAATATCCATTTGTGGATGCTCTCTTTTACTTAGGCATTTAGCAATTCCACAGGAAGGATCTGGCCCTTTTCGTTCCTAGCTTGCCAGTGTATTCGATTATTTCCCCTAAACACTGGAGTCTTTTGTACTTTCCACAATGTTTCATTTCCTAACATTGATTACACGTTTCATTAGCTAATCGTTCCATGGAGTGGGACTGCTCTACTCATAAGGATAACAAGAACAGAAGATAGGAGGAAACAATTAAGTGGAGGAATCCTACGAAGATAGAAAAAGATAACGATAGAAAGATCGAATGTTATATATGAAATTGGAGCTATTTGATATAAAATATGAAAAAAGGAAGTTAGAGAAACAAAAGGATTGTAGATATTTATGCTATAATAAAAAAATGAAAAAAATACTAACGGGCAAAACGATTTTAGGAAAAACGTGAAGTGGGAAAAAGGAAAAAAATAAAATTGAGGTGTTTAGTGGGGTATATCTAATACAAAGTACAGAACAGGAGGAATTGAAAGAAAAATCTATTAATTTGTTTGAATGATAAATTTAGAGGTACAGATTAAGATACATGCAGTACGAAAACTTGGGAATAAAACATGCCTAATAGAATACGATGACAATTAAAAAAAAACTTGAGAGGAGTCAAGGGACACCCGGATGGAACGAGGTGCGTAATTGCTAAAAATACAAAAGCATTTATTATTATTATTTGTATATAATCTCTACTTACCTAACTCCATCAGCAATATCCGGAACTTGTGCAGAAACACTGTCAGGATTCATTATTATTATTATTTTTTATTATTTATTATTTACAAAAAACCTGTATACACTCAACAAAAATAATCGTCGCGACACCACACTGTTCAATGCGAAATAGAAATGAAAATATCTGGCTTGCTTTCTATAAGAGAGAAAGATACAGACAGAGAAACATGCGACGCCGCACAGCTTACAATAGCTTCCCATATCAAAAAGTGTCGTGACAAAACTTTTCGTAAGAATTTTATCCGTCTAGCCCCCTTTCACAACGCGCGATAAGGAACTTCGTTCCAATAAAGAGAAAAAAAGGCGAAGCAAACACAAATGACAAGAAATAAGAAACGAAGAACAAAAAAGCAAAAATAAAAAAACAGAATAAGAAATAAGTCAAAATTGGTTTTCGGTAATTAACAATTAATAGCGAAGAATAGAAATGGGATAATAGATTGGTACGGCGCCACCTGTCATCTGTACTTCAGCCTTTAGGTTTTTTGAACTTCTGGCTGTACCATTTATGTAAGCCCAGTTAGTAGCTCTTATGCAGGCTCAACTGTCCTTTCACTATGTCCTTCTTGGAGATATATTTTCTTGGGGTACTTTAAATCAAAGTCTTTATATCAAATGACACACTGCTTCACATTCAAAGTTAATGTGAGGCTTTTTGGTCCCCTACTGACAAATAGATTCATCCCTATTTCCGTAAATGAGGGATAAGCAGAAAGATATTTGAAAAGTTAACAAAAAGGAGGAGAGGAATATGAGGAAATGGGCAATTAATAAGGAAAGTATATGGAAACTCGGAACATTGCAGGAAAGGTGAACATAGAAGAAGAATTCGAAACAATAGGAGTGTATATTTTGACAGTGAAAGAAACAAAAAAGGGAGAGGTAGGAGCAATGGAAAAATGTAACTTATACAGTGGGGTAAAACAAAATATGAAAGCTACATACTACAGAAAGAAATATTATACAAAAATGAAATAGTTATCTACTAAGAAAGGATTAATCTGTTAGAAATGGAGGGTGATTAATTTTAAAATTGATGGTCATTCTAAAAAAAATTACTAGTTTGGCCATAATCTCCAGAGCTACTGACCTCCAAATTTCCAGAAAAATAAATAATAAGTTGTTTCCAAATATACCAAAAAAATTTTTTTTAATGAGATCCAAAATGATTATAAATCAACCAAACGTTCATCATTTAATCACAAACATGAACGTAAAAAGTAACAATTAATCCAACAGGTGTCCTCCGCTGGTAATTTAACAGTATTAGCGATTATTGCATTAGTACCTACAGCATTAGTAGGCGTTGATTGATCACTGTCAGAGTCATGTTAGTGTTGACAATTCTTCGTCAATTATTAATTATTCTGTAAAATCTCTTGCTCGTAAACTGTTTTTCAAGTACTCCCTTCAGTTTTTTTGGTAAATTTACATGTAATGGCGTGGTAAGTATGAAAATTGACACCAGTCTACTATTGACATTTTAATTAAAGCATGGCAAGGAATCACACAGAATATTTTTCTTTCCCAAAATAAAATAAGGGTTTACAATTTTATCCCCTTATAATATAACATGAGTGTGCTGGTGGTATTCTTTTCGCGTTCCAACTAATTATAGTAGGAATATTGGGACAGTACAAAAATTATACCTTCTAGAAGGGGTGATAAAGTTGATGTGCCCATGTAAGATTCCAGAACGCGTCATAAATGCCAGTTGAAACAAACTTACTCTATTACCTGCTAATAAAATCCAAGGAATGTAACTATTTTTCAATTTAACTGCTAATTTATTGTCCCATAATTATTATCATTGTCACAGGAACTTATGTGATACCTAATCTCATTTACTGGTAGCTACCGATAACAGTGTAGTTATCGTACACATTATTGTCAGCCACATTTTCCATATTCTTCATTTCAAGCGCAACAAAAATCTCATCAATTAACTCCTTGTAGACAAAATGAACGAAATTTATCTGCTCTGTCAATTAAAACATACAAAAAGTGTCAAAAACCATCGAGTATTCCTTTTTATCATTTAAATTTGTGTGTTTTTTTTCCAAAAATGCCTCTGTCTAGCATCTTATACATTAAAATGGGTAATCTAGTTGGTAAACCTTCTTCAAACAACAAGTTTCTAATATTTAATTTTTGTTTCATGTTCAAATAATATTTTCCTTCACTTTGGTTAGTGACAATTTTTTAAACAGCGATATATATATATATATATATATTATATAAAATGCTCACATGAACCCTACAAATAATGTTTTCTATTTACATTCCCACAAGGTAGAGAATGTTTCTAAAAACTAATTTAATATAATCTGGGGATAATGTAAATAAGTATAAAAGAACCCGGAGTAAACAAAGTTATATACGGTAACAAAAATAAGGGCATATTTATTGACGTTGTAACTACGTATTTAGAAATCGGGACCAGTAACCGAATGAAGTTTATCATATACCTGCTTAAAAAAACAAAATTAAATATCTTATGAAAACAATTTCTCGGGTACCTTGACAAAAAATAAACATGATATGATAACAAAAGTATAAAGAATGTGAAACCCTTTAAATCGTTTCCAGCTTATTCTATCTGATATTGCTTCAAAACCAACTATACATTTTCAACTTGGGACTCACTAACCTGTCCTCAACATTCTATTTTTCCCTCCACTGGTGTAAAATTTACTATACACATACATACATATACATTATATTTATAAATCTTCTCACCTCCAAGCTTTATAGTATCTTGCAAAGCCACTAAGTATCTGAATTTTATATACCTGCAAATTTTCTCCAAATATTTTTACTGTACCTCCTTCATAAGATCTTTTGTCAAAATAGGTTCAACAGCTTTATCTATATGTTGGACCAGAACCAGTCCTTGGGCACAATGAAAATAGTCGAACCAATACCAATACAGAAATAAATACCTACAAGGCAAAAAAGACAACAGTGTAGGAACACCCTAAGATTTTTATTGGAAATATCTACTAAACCTCAGCGAGAAGCGGTTGAGAAGTATTATAACTGGTTGAATACCTGGATCTTCAGAAAATGGGGCTATATAACGAGGATCTCAGCTGCAGAATTTGTCTCATAGAGAACAAGTCGTGGGTAATCTACATTTTATCTGTGAATCACTGGACTCAAGAAGATAAACTATTTTAGAATATTAATCTGGTATCTGAAACGTATGGCACTCCTACAATGGACCTCTATCGTCTACTCGACAAATGGTTAGGTACTAGATAGGTGGACCAAATGCGGTGGAGTATATAAAAGGTTCCAACAATAATCAGCAAAGATCAGAAACTGTCAGAAATAATCGGAAAAGAATTTGTCACAGCAAACAACGAGCTTAGTTTTGCATAATACCTCTCACAGAATGCTATGGTCGACCAGTTTCTGATCGCTGTTGGAACAAACCTTAAGGATTAAAACTCTGAGAAGATTGTGACTAAATCTAGAAAAGGCTATTTAAAGGGAAGAGAATAGAAGAATTTTCGGAATTCTTCGAAATCTTGTAAACTAAGAAAGTATTTTTAACATTCATTCTTACTAAAGCGGGACCTTCCATTCAGTATTGTCGACCGAAACATGTTTTTAATCCATTTCCCAAACGGAAATAATCTTTTCATCTCGCAATTAGCAATTGGTACAGTTACAACTAGTCCGAATGCAATTGTGGTGTTAGGAAATCCTACTTGAACTATTAGTCCCTCTTAGGGCCCGGTGCTATAGCTCCATCAAACTCCTCCTCTATTGTTTTTAACGCAGCAGTAGACAAGTTCATTTTATACAACAATATTGTCTTTCTTGTTGTAGGAAAATGTTTGAGACAGAACGCTTTGTCTAAGAGGGACCATGTTCTTCTTGTAGGTTCGTTTATAGGTCTTTGTCGTAGGACCTGGATTATAATGGTAAGGATTTCTTGCAAAATAACTATCTTTATTGATAATATTATTATATCCATTAGGCAATCTATTGAATATCCATTTTCAAAAAATGCCCACTCCTTTTACATTCTGCGTTCACATGCTCCTTTTAGAAACAATAAATAATTGAAATGCCAGGCAGTTATGACATGTGAACTGTATAGAAATCGATTAAAAATGATATTACACTCACGGGGTATATTTTTAAAGGTACACACAGTATTGGTGCTTTTGTTATTTATATCGTATTTAAATATGACGCAAGAAATAATTTTATTATTTTATTTATCTAACAATAACAACCAATAAGGAAAAGTAACTTTGATCCGACCACTAAAAAAAATTATTATTTTCATACTACCTACGTAGATAGGCTATTAAAACATTCTTATCTCAATAAACATTTTTAAATGCGTAGTAGAGCAGAAATTAAAAAACATGCCGGAGAATATCTTGATAAAGAAAACTAAGTGGATCTTTACAACTGCCAATACTCTTACCAATCATTAGTGAAGAATCGTAGATTAATATAAGAAGATTACCTTTGGAGGTTTTCCAAGGCTATGAGTACGTACATTGAAACTAGTACATCACTTAGCTTAGCATATACCCTATATTAAAATGCCAATTTTTCCATACCCTTCCCCTTCTCTACGTATTAAATATCTTCATACCTACCTACTTATACACCATATCAATTTTCAAAACCCAACCTTGCCCTCCTTAAGTCCCCCATTACACCTACAATCGCTCATACGACTCACACCTCTTCAGACCACGTGTATACCTGTTATATCCTGTCACCTATGTTTGTTTCATGACGCAACGCGTTCACCGGCAACTGAAAGGGTTAGATTTCTTTAGACACGCCCGTACAGCAATATGGCGGAGGTTTCGATTGGCGGGACACGAACGCCTACCTTCGGCTCGACGAGTGACAGCTTACAGAACAACGCCTTCGTTGTTGTCTGTTCTGTGCACGATGTAGAGATGAGTGCTTTCAGTTTACGTGGAACAGTGAGTTTTGGCGGGAATATCGAGCTCCAAATTTTCACGAACTTTCAACGATAATGTACAACTAGAGCTCGTAGTCTCAGGTTGAGTAATTTGATATTAGGTTTGCTCCAACTGAACCGTTCTGGAATCGTATCGAGTACTATATAGTGCGCAAACTCGAATTAGGGATCATTGATGGTTAAACACATTAATAATTCCACCACAATCCCCTTTCTGCTGGCACAGTGCGATATATAATCAGTAGAAGTTCAGACTTTTAACATGACGTGTCCTAGCTATGACACTGGTTCCTAAATACCAGCTCCTCTGCGGGTTGTCCATCTTTAGCTCAACGAACACGTGACTTTTCACGTGCTCCCGATGTGACGTCACTGCTTTTGATAAATGTTCGATTAGCATCGAAAATCATATAGTAACAACCATAGAAAAAATTGTAAACACGTCGCGGCGTTTACTGTCTGTCTGAACAGGTGGTGAAAAAGATGAATGACGCCGAGGGTTGGGAAGGGGGGGTTGGGAAAATATCGATTGGGATGTATCAATGAGTCTGTGTGTCAAATTGGGGAAGGTTTATGAGTGCTTTATACAATTTGTTTGAGGTTTAGAAGTTGTTGGAACGAATCAAGAAGTTGATTTTTTATTGTTGGTATAAAAAAATGTATGAGTAGTCTTTTATAAATTTGTCAAAATATGATTCTTGGCGATTATAACTACTATATTTTTTGGTTAAGCATGAGCGTCGCATAAGCGCCTATGAGACTTAAACATTATTGTTAATGTCCTTCTAACACATTACGTTGGAAGAAATGGAAGGAAGGCAGGTCTGTGATTAATCCTAATTAAAATAACACAATAATGAGCCGTTTAAATGTATTACAAACGTTAACTTATATCTTTGACTATTAATGGATGCTTATGCAGATTACGCGCAAGCGCAACCTATCACTCGAAAGAAATAACAGTGCTCAAAATAGGAAGCAGACGTACCTTTCCTAGCGGCAATGCATCTTTTTCCAATGTCCCAATGACAGTTCTCGTCAAGTCTGTAATTTGTTGTTTACGGTCAATTATTATTTATGAAAAGTGAATATTAATCTTATTGTTATATTTATTCAAATGATACAAAAATATGCCTATATACACGGAAAAATATCTCAAGTATTTTCAGTTAGGAAAAGAAGCTGGTGATTATTAATTTCATAGCCTCTTCGAATTTGGCTAAA
Organism: Galerucella pusilla; assembly: GCA_910591695.1. Lineage (NCBI taxonomy): Eukaryota > Metazoa > Arthropoda > Insecta > Coleoptera > Chrysomelidae > Galerucella > Galerucella pusilla. The sequence goes on along the minus strand of CAJUYI010003528.1, from coordinate 12,845 downwards.
TACGATCCTGATGATTTTATTTATTAAATTTAAGGATACCTACTGAAAACCCGGATATACGTCACAAATGATGACGCATACCAAGAAGGCTATTGAACGTACTATAGGTACTTTTCTCTACTTGCGAAAACTCTGATATTATTTCGGAAAAAGTTACCACTAAAGAATGCTCCGAATACTACCAGCCTCTGTCACAAACTAGATGCCTATAAACTACCGTTTTCAAGGAGAAAACCACCAAATAAAAACTGTCTGAAACATTTTGAGGTTACTGGTGGCTTCAATACTGTTTACATGGACTTTACATTTGTGACGGTCGCTACCATTTATTATTCACTCTGCTTCTTTTTCTTTCTTTATTAAAATTGGCTTGCTCCATTTAAAACCTTCTACTAAAAAGAAGAAAAACAAGCCAAAAGTTTTAATTATCTATCGATATAAGAGATACTTCCGATTCACTTAGTTTAAATCGAACTCGAGATTACTACAGAAAAGAAACTTGAGAATAGAGTCAGTTTTCTACCTCGCGACCTTTATCATTTAAAAAAAACTCAATTATTTGCTCGCTTAAGTTACTCTAAATTATAAGAAGTCTATTACTCTAAAATTTATGCTATAGCTTAAGCTTACACTGTAACAAAAGCTGCAACTGTCGATTACTGAACCCATTATTCATGGCTATTGGGTCTGTAACTAATTCTTCAACATTTAGAGGCATCTTAAAAGTAAGTTTTTAACGGACCACTAAAAATTTTCAATTTGAATCCTTTGAAATTTTGACGGAAATGTGGTTAGCGACTATCGATTTTGTTAAACTCTTAACGCCCCTTAAATTTTAAAGAAAGAGTTACAGAATAGACCCTCTATGTCAATATTTATATTTGAAAACAGTATCTTATCAATTCTAATATCCTCAACCAATTAATAGAGGCCTAATTAACATAACACATAAAAAAACAATGTTACCACCCACGTGATTATCCAAATATGTTTTCGTAGATATCTTAGTAACCGACTTTATGTTACAAGCTACCGTCCTACGCCGTTATTTCAACTCATGGACCACCCCCATAGAAATTGTCCATTGTTATCGCGTGTCAGGTTCACATTTTAACAATATGCGTGTTACTTTTATTTAATATTCGATGTTAATTAACGACGGGCAGGGCTAAAATCACTTCCTAACTTTTATTTCAGCTTACCAACTAGTTTTTCTTTATAATTTGTAGAATACCACATCGAAAATTCTTATCGAACCTGAGATCGCCTCACTCTACGAAGACTGTATTTCATCTTATCGAGTAGATCTTCGAATTAGACAAATCCAAAGTATCTAGTGGGTAGTTGGGATCGTAGAATTTGCATTTGATGATTAGATTCATTAGTTTTAAGCATTTTTAATGAATAATTTAGAAAAATGTATCTTATAAACGGACTCTGACATGCCTACAAGTTCATTAGTCATTAATATGAATTGTGACTAAGCTTTAGTGTCATGAAAAATCCTACAATTTCATGGATAGAGCGATATAATTTGAAAATAGATAAAATATAAAAATACACAACAAAATATATAAAAAATTCTAACCATAGATAATGCTACAATACAAAACATAATATAATATATCTATTATAATATCGTGCACTATACTAAATTGTAGTCTCCCTAGTATAATCTACTGGTCATTTACTTTTATAGATATGTCTATCAACAATTGTATAAAAAAAAGGACGCTTAAATAAATAAGTACATTGGTATAAGTGTAACTAATGTTAATGTGATGACCTTGAATTGTATTACAAATTTTATGCAGGTTAATTTTATTCCACTATATTAATTTGAATTACATTTGAAAAGCATTATTCCACAATATTCGAATTTATAAAAAACATGTATGCACACCATTTTTGGCGGCTTTTTCCATCAAAGGGATTAAAAATATGGGTCATCACATTAACAATAGTTACACTATATATATATATATATATATAGCTTTGCATTTTGATATACAATTACCTACGTTTATATTTTTTCCTACGACCATATAGGAAATTAAATCGCACTCTCTACTCCGGCGGAAAGTTTCTCATATCATCATAGTGTCGCGAACTAGTGTGATATCATATCGCACGGTTCGCATGAATTCGATTAACGTGGTTTTCTTATTTAAATTTAACTACGCAATAACTACAAATACCTATAGCACAAAACACAAAATCTGGTCCTAAATTATTAAGATTCGCCAAATTTTGTGATAAAAAAAACAACTAGGTGCGGCCGGAAATAGCTGTCAAATGTTATTATTTTGGGTATATGTATCTATAGTAGCTGCGTTCGTTATTTGCGTCCGATTAATCTTTTTAGTCTGAATCGTTCGTTTGTTACATCTAGAGGTAGGGGAGGTAAATCTGAAGTGTTCGGTAATTCCGCTCAGATCAGTCGGATGTAAATCTGTTTGCTCGGAATATTTTGACCGACGAGAAAGATTAATCTGTTTATCTGTCATGTTATGAGGTTATGTTGTAGTAACTTCTGTCATTAGATAAATCTCGTACTGTTTGTGGACCATGAATAGCTACCAAAATTGCCTCAGGGCTAGACATAGTCGTGAATAATGAAAAATAAAATCTAAAATGAAAAAATCGAACAAAAAAATCGTAGTCTCTAAATGATAGACACAGGCAAAAAGGAGGTTAGAAGTTCGTTTGGTCGAGCCGTTCGTTAATAGTAATTTGCTCAGATTAATCTGTGATCACGTGACCAAAAATCCGTCTCCTCTGCGATGCAAATAACGAACTCAGCTAGTATAGATGTAGGATTTTAGAAAAATCAAATTATAAAGAATTAAAATGTCTTCTATGCGTTATTTTGAAAATATTTTGCACTACAAACTGATTATTTAAAAAAAAAAGGTAGAACGTGTCGCGGGACACACGGTAGGAACTTTAGTTCTTTTTAAGCAAACATTTTTTGCATAAATGAATAAATACACATATTAATATAAGAATTTATTTTACTCTGGATGAAACTTCATTTAACAAAAATATACAGTACCTAGTATTAATTATAAATAAAAATAAAAATCTTATCATTAAGTTGATTGGCACAATAGTTATTTATGATACAAGTGCGTGAAGTTATACTTTTGCGCACGAGTTGCGAAAATGGCAAAATATTATATGAAATAATCCGTACAAATTAACAACAAATACTTAAAGGAGAATAAAATGGGTATTTAAGGGGACCTTATTTTTTTTTAACTTATGTAATACATCTGACGTTATAGATAAACAATTTGCATATTCCTCGCTGGTCGAGTAGTAAACAAACCAGACTCTCACGCGGTAGACCCGGGTTCGATTTCCCGCGAAGAAGTTTTTTTTATTGTTAATTTTATTTTTAAATAATTATTCTGCTTGTTATTAATAACGACAACAGGTAGACTTTTGAAATATTTAGCAGAATATTCATTATTATAGATAATGGTACGGTACCCTTCATGAGGTAGTCCGACTGGCAACATCTACTTATAACAGCATCGTATATTTAAAAAGGGAAACCGTAGCATTATACAAATTGGACATTCAAGAGCTGTACGTTTACCACAAAAAAATTAGTGGAAACATAAAATTGAATTGTTAAATTTTTAATTTGAAGTTAGTTATATTACATTTTATAGAAATTTTTATTTTCTAGATTTTTTCTTGAGTGGGTCGTAGAAAAAATATGCTGTTCGACTCGCGTGGATTGTCCATATCGCACTTGAACGATTGAGCACTTCGCCTACGGCGTCGTGCTCAAACTTCGTCCTCGTGCGATATGGCCATCATATCCACACTAGTTGCACAAACTACTATTTTTATCAAAATATGCCCTTTTACATTTAAAAACAACCTGCCAAATGTCAACTAAATTTATCCATTCATTTTAAATTTATCGAATTGAAACATTAAAGTTTTCAAAATTTCAACACCCTGTATTTCGAAAAGTAAATGTGCTAGACCCCTCAATCCTCATATCATTTTGTCCAATTTTACGAGAGGAATCTACATGCAAACGTTGTAATTACCCTTAACGTTCGAGATGCTTACATCATTTTTTGCGCGATCGTATTGAAATAAATTCCGAATAAAATAATTTAAATTTCTTCGAAATGAACGAAATGTCAAAAGTGACATTTATACTTCTCGATCAGTTTAAAATATATTTTGCATTTTTCGACGTCTGAACGGTAAGAAAATGAGTTACCGACGTGTTAAACTTAAAAACCAGTGAAAACAACCTACCGTCCTGACAACCGATGCTGTAAATAAACAAAAAATATCAATCGCGCAAAAAATTATGGAAATAATAGTAAAAATTTATCTGAACAAATTCAAGTAGATCACCAGCACTGCGAGTACCAGCTTTGGATAGAATTTTAATGTAGCATCGGTGGTTCAGAGAGAGACTCGGGAGAGAGCACACACACGCAAGTAAGGCACATAACGAAACAACGTAACATAACGTAACGTAACGGTCAGATCTTTTGCGTCGCGACCCTCGGTCGCTCAAACCTAACCTGACGTAAAGAACTGAAGTTCCAATAATCATATGTTGTAGGTAGGTACAGTTATTGATGTTTTCAAATAAATAAAACCATCATATTTCGTAAATTTATCACGTGATCGTAAAAAATATATACTAATTATAAAATTGAAAAATAATGAAGTAAGCTTATGTCAAAATTATATCACAAAGCATAGGAATAGTTTTTATGAAGTGTAAGTGAAATATTTATTATATAAAAGTGTAAACGAATTATAATTGTGTGGTAAACTAGAAATAAAAAGTGTTAGTCTCGGTTTTTTATTATAATGGAAGTTGATACTGATAGTAGCGAAAAACCTAAGGTACTTTTTAAATATTTATGGCCGTAGGAAAATTAGTGTACATAACTGGTTGCAAAGTGAATTTCACTCATTTCATTTCCGCACTCACCGATGTCAACATCATTTTTTTAAAACCATTACATTAAACAATATTTGTTACAATTATCGCATGGTCGTAGGAAAAATAGTGTACATTACTTGTGAGGAAAGGATTTTTCCCACTCGTGGGAGTATGACAATACTTCCCGCTCGTGTGAAAAATGTCACTTTCCGCACTTGTTACGTAATATACTAATGTTGAACTTGACCTCCCCTGAGATTGGTTCTGCTGAATACAATTTTGTATGAATTTTTACGTGAAAAGAAAAATAAAAGTATCAACCACTATTTTTTTGGCACACCTGGCACACCTGGACTGCAAATCATCCTTGTATTTCTCCTAAGTATATCATTTTTTATATCCCAAATCATCCTGTGTCTTTTTCTACTTATACTATCTTAGTCCTTGAATTGTTTCCGTTTTTTTCACACCTGCTCATCAGAGCTTGATAATTCCTTTTTTCTATAGTGTTCTCATTTCATTTTTCACTCAGCCTCTTTATCATCAACAAGAGAAATTAAGAAACTGTGAAAAAGAAAAATCGGATATAAAGATTGCTATTATGATTGAAGTTACTTTTTGCAGTGTATATAGTAACGATGGTAGCGTGTATGCAATGTTTGTGGTTCTTCGAGCCGGATAAATGGATGAACCGGTGGCGGCAAAGCATTGTCGGGCCGACGATGCGGGGCCGGAACCACAGAATGGAACGAAGTCGCCGCCGTCGGCGGTGGTGGAACAGTGAAACGGAACGGGAGCGGCGAAGGCAACGGGTCTCGGTTGCCATTCATTCTCTCACTTTAATTACTTCCAATCTTCTAGCATTCATTAATCACCGATACGGATGCCGCTGCTCCTATGCCTTACTCCTTCTATTTCTCTCAAACGATATCTCTATCTTCGTCTTTTGGTTTTGGAAACTTCGTGTTCGGCTTTTCTGATTGCGTTAATTATACTGTGTGTGTTAAAATTATAATTTCACGGATTTTTTTCCTAAATAATGGAATACAGTAGAGGCTCTTTATTCGAGAGGTATATAGGTGTGTTCCGTAAATATGTCGCGAATATGGAATGGTAGATAATTAATATGGGATTATAGGGGATATAGGCGACAAATTATAATACAAATAATTGAAAAAAAATTAATTTGATTGAATTTGTTGACCATACATATGTTTATTGTAAAATTCTTAGCCTACTTTAGAACCAAACAAAATTTCAATGTCAAAATATTTTATTACTCAATTTTATTACTCTCAATTGGATACATTTATTACAGCGAACCTGCAACGTCTCTAGACCTTTCAAAAAAAATGTTTCTTCTTGCTCTGCAAACCAGACCTTTACAGCTGTTATTACCTCCTCGTTGGAAGAAAATTTACGACCTTTTAAACTTTTTTCTAGTTGAGGAAAGAGATGATAGTCGAACGGAGCCAAATCTGGTGAATAAGGGGGATGTTCTGGTGATTCAAACCCTAAATCACGAATTTTTTGCAAGGCAACATGAGATTTGTGTGCAGGGGCGTTGTCCTGCAAAAACAAAACACCTTTGGATAGCTTTCCGCGTCTTTTCTCTTTAATTTTCTTCCGTAGAGAGGTCAGTAATGTCGAATAGTAATCTCCGGTTATTGTTCTACCCTTATCCAAGAAATCAATCTTGATTATTCCATGGCAATCCCAAAAAACTGACGCAAGAACTTTTCCAGCAGATTTTTGGACACAAAACTTCTTAGGTCTTGGGGAGGAGGAAGGACATTGATCACCAAGGGTATTAAGCATATCTTCGTAAATCTGCTTGATGATGGCACGATACTCCAATTTTTCGATTTTCACAATTTCGGTGGACATCTTTTTTCTCTTAATTTATTGCATAACTCTGGTTTACTTTTTTTGACGTCCAGCTTCACACTGACACTTCTAATGAGTTATTGTTCGTTGCTATGGTACCGCAATATTTTGTTTATGCATGGAACTGGTCTAGGTTAACTAGATGTCAATACATCCTCGTATTTTTTCTTGCTTGGCACTTTTTTAAAAGCTTCTCCTATTCAAAATGATACTCCGCAGTGGAATTAGCAATTGGCCTTTCGAAAATAAAACTTCGTTCCTCAGACGGTTCAATTTTCATAAAGAAATAACTAAGTCCATTTTCCATTCTTAAACATTCACCAAGATTGTTCAAATCAAATGTCACGTCACAAGGTAATTAAAAGGAGTTAAAACCCAATAAACACTGAAAAATGTATCAAAACGCAAACTTTCAATATTGAGTACCTTTTTAACCCATTTTTTTCGTGTAAAACTCCATTCAACCTTAAGTAGATGGTAAGTAAGTACATTTTAAAATAAATAAATATAAACATTTTATAGTGATTTATCAAATTTTCTTCATTATAAAGCTTAATTTTGAAAATTTAATCTTAATTTGTAAGATATCGATGGCTAAAGTTTTTTTCCCTTGAAAATTTATCGGACTAAGTTTTTTAATTCGTTAATAAACAATGCAAAGTTTTAATTAGAACTCCGTTTTCGTGAAAACCAAGTTCCCAATGGATTTTTCCTACTATCTTCTCACGCCCATTTCGAATCTCCATTCTTTACATTTCTAATTTCCTAATCTCTTGTAAATGTTTTCGTTAAAATTCCCATCTAGCCCTTAAGGTATACAGCGCCGTTGTATATAAGCGACTCCTTGCCATGAAATTTAAATTCCGAAAAGGAAGCATTTAAACCAATTATCCATTTCCATTAAAGTGCCGCGGAATATCCAGAGATTGCACTCTAAATCAAGAAGAGAAAGCTCCACTACATAAAATAAACATTTGCTACCCTTAACGTCCCGGCCCCCCTACGCTACCCCTAATTAAATAAGAAGGACTTTCTTCAAAGTTTCAACCCTTCTTCGAGCTTGTTTCTAATTAATAATGGAGATTTGCGAGCCTTGAAATAATTAGGCAAAAGCGCCATATTTTATTTTGGATTTTCGGTGTGGGATTCAGACACGCTCAGCATATGGAAAGGGGCTGCAGACATCCAGAAGAAAAATGATAAGTGTTAGTAAATATACGTTAAATTTATATCTTACAAGATATTACGAAAATCATATCTTTATATTACTAATGACATAACAGAAACAATATTAATGGTAATGGAAAGTTTTGCTAAAAACTTAAAAACGTCAACCCTCCAAAAGTGATTTTTTTCCGTACCTACCTTACCCTACAAGTATCTCCGGAAAAATAATCATTCCTCACCAAACATAACATTCCAATCAAATCGTACTGAAGTTTTTATTGGTCGGTAGTCGAAACATTTGACGAAAATAATTAGAAAACAATTAGAAGCCCCCGCGACAGGCTCGATCCATCAATCAAACGCCCGCCGACTCCCTGGGGATGCACGCGGCGGTCGAAACGTCACGGGACCCGGCCCGAGGCCTGTTTATTCCCCAGGAGGCGATGCTCTCTATTTTCCAGCCAACTCTACCTAAAAAATGAACTCCGGGGATGATGGTAGCTGGGGGATCGACGGGAGAAAATGATCGAAAAATAAGGACGGTTCTCTGATAATTGGTTGATAGCATAATGGTGTTGAAATTAACGTTGAAAAAGTTTTCTGAAAATATTGTGATAAGTTACATCAAGAAAAATGGTTGAAGCTTGAAAGTTACTAGAGATCGGAAAAACTGAAGATGCAATTGAAGACAAAACAAAAAAGGAGTATAAGCCAGAAGAAATGGGAAGGAGAAAATACAAACTATGATTGGATATCTGAACCTCCGGAAGTAATATTTTTCCATATATTACCATACAATTGAGAAGATGAAGTTCCTTTATTCGATAAGGAAGCATTCTTTGATAGGACAGCAGTGAAGAAAAGATAACAGAAACCTGTTGCTGCTAAGAAAAACAAAAAAATGCTCCAAACTGTGATTAGTAGAACGTTTTTGGAACATGACTATCCAGACCAGCTGAACAAGGAGGCACTACAAACACACAAGGTGACAAACATAGTAGCAAATTACTAACACCAAGAGAAAAAGTGATAACAGCACAGATAATGTTGAAAGGAAGACAAGAAAGACCATTGGTGAAGAAAGTGGAGCTATTTAAGGGGACAATAAATCCATAGAGTTCATAATTTATGGCCACAAGCATTTTTTGAGTTATGGACTATAGTGTGACGATTTTTTCGTGTTTATGAAGAGTTTTTTCCATCAAATAGTATCCACTTTAGTTGGTTCTATTAAGTTTTCAAAATTTTGTAAAGCATTTAAACAGTAACTTCAGGTCAATTTAGTTTACTTACCTATGGCCATCATGGTGAATTGTATGGTGTGAAAAAGTAAAAAAAAAACCAGTTCAATATTGATAAAGTATACAGAAGACAAAGGATTATCATAATGTCGGAGAGTCAAGCAGCCATTAAAGAACTGAGCTCTTGTGTAATTAGTTCCAAAATGGTGTGGGAATGCCTAGACAACTAAGCGAGAGCAATATAGTCACCTTACTATGGATTCCAGGACACACTGGAATATAAGGAAATGAAATAGCAGATGAACTAGCAAAGATAGGGACTGAAATACCTTTCTGGGGGCCTGAACCCTTTCGCGGAATCAGCCCCAATGTAATATTGGAAAAAATAGGTAAAGCCGAGAAAAAGAGAAGATCTGACCATTGGAAAGATCTAGTAGGTCTTATACAATCAAAGACTCTTCTGGGTGACTACAACCTATTGAGATCAAATGAATGCATAAGTCAAAGTAAAACAGGGATCCTAACGGGACATTGTCGCCTGAATGGGCAACTGAAAAATCTCAAAATAGTGGAGGAAGAAGAATGTAGATTTTATGGCATGGAAGAAGAAACCTCCATCCACATACTTTCCAAGCACACCACTCCAGAATCCTAGAGCATAGCACCTGGGAGATTACTGGATAGAAGAGGAGCATTTACCTAAGTTGAAGCCTGCAGATATCCTAAGATTCCTCCGGGAAATAGGACTAAAGGAGCTACTAAATTCTGAGACTCTCCCCAGAAACTAAATAGAAGCAAGGGGGCACAATAGATCTTTTAGGTCTTAGTGAATGTCACACCAAAATACATACATACGTAAAAAAATCTAATAATTACGAATTAATAAATGTAATGGTACCACAGCGGTACGTTTAACAGACTCAAACAGATTCAACTAATAAAGAAATTAAGACGTTTCCTTTGCACTCCTCCCCCAGGTGAGCAATAAACTGTGTAGTTATCACCAGGAGTAGGTATTTTTTTCGATTTATTTCACCATTATACTTCCCCGCATGCTTCCTTTTGTTATCGGATCACTGACAGCGAGAAATTTTCCGTAAATAAAAATCTGCTAATCATTCTCTAACTAGTAGGTATACGATGTTTCAATTTTACAATATCCGTAAATGACTTGCTGGATTTTATTCCAAAAGATTAACAGATAATTCGAGAAATTTCACGAGTCAATTTTTGTTGATTCAACAAAGTAGGTACCATTTGTATAATGGAATGGTCGGAATAGCGTAAAGGGATAAAGCTGTTTAACAAACAGTGGCGGATTTGCAGTCCTAGCCGCTCTAGGCCCCAGGCCATGTGCCGCCCTTTTCTCAGCACCGATCATTAGAGACTAGATACATAATTCATGAATTTACTTTATTGCCTCTAAAATATTTTGAGATACTTTGCATTTGAGTTATTTCTTGTTATCATCACTGAGTTTTTTTGGCACGATTGCCGCCCTTCGTATCTGGCCGCCCTAGGCCCGGGCCTACTGGGCCTTATGGCAAATCCGCCACTGTTAACAAACAATAAGAATTAGTCTGTGGTTTTTTTGTAGTTTCATAGCGCTCAAGAGGCTTCAGTTGATCAAAATTATTACAACAAAAAGTGAATTAAACAGATAATTTTTTACTGAATATAGTAACCAATCAAATCACTTAATTTCAAGTAATGTGTCAAATTTCATCCAATCACCGCTGTATTACAGCATAATACCCTACATGTGGTGTTTTCAGTTTGGTGTTTATTTTTTATTAAAAATTAATTAAACGTCAAACTGACAACTGGATTAAAAATGTCGCGAAGATTTGGTATTGCATCTAACGATTCAATTATTAATTTACCAATTGTACTTTTTACAACTGTAGTTTTAAATAAGAGTGAATTATATTTGATTAAAACTAATAGAGTTTGTATGGAAATTTATTAGACATCAGATTGACAATCAATTTTTTGATATCTACAAAGTAAAAAATTATCTTATCGAATACTCCTCGGGTCTTGATAAATACTCAAAATTTTGTCGTAGAGAATCCTTCAAGCGTGTTGCTCAAAGATAATAGCCCAAGGCTTGTGGCCTAGGGCTATTATCAAGCAACACGCTTTCAGCATTCTCTATAACAAAATTATCTCGGTATTATGAAGACCCTAGGGGTATTACTACTGATAATATTATGTTCTTAAATGACAATTAATCAAAAACGCTGAGCCTCAACTACTTCAATTATATAGTACTTGTTCTCAACCCGTTTATTTCCGTCCTCAGCTAACTAACTAGCATTTTAACTCTGATTTCTATAAATGCACCATTTCATTCTACGGCCTGAGCCGTATTTTATCTGCCGCTCTCGTCTAAGCGGCATCAACCACTACCTTTCGTTAACATCAAAACGTTCCTAGAGAATACTCCATCACCTAAGCTTCCCATTCTTCCTCCCCTGTTCTCCAGATATACCTGTATCCCTAGCACCCGTCTTGACTTGATATTCTAACAGTACTCACTTACTTTAACCTCATGGTATTTTTCAACGTCAGTGTTACCATGTCCATAATACACAAAGATCCTCTTTTTTTCTTCCTCTCCCCTTCTCGCCAACAATAACCAGTACCGGCATATTTATCAAGTATAGTCACATAAATGGTTGGCCCCTGATTCTGTTAAACTATGGCTAGCTATCAGGAAAAACGTAGTAGTACATTGGGAAAGTTAAAAAAAGAAGTGTGTTTCCACATTTTTAATTAAACTGCTTGGTTTGAAAAAAATAGATAAATGTATTATTCCCAAAATATTTTTGTATACTATTGGAATTCCTACGACGACCGCCTCCGTTCCAACGACGAGAATTGTAGTTCTCGTCGCAGGGACGGCGCGGTGAGGTGCGGGAACAGCGGACAGGTGTATTGTTCCTAATAGGAAGTGACACGTTCAATAAAGTATGAAAATGTATTCCATGAAATATTCATGTCTGGCAGAGTTGCCATGGATCCGTGCGCGAGCTTGTCATGTACGATTTTCCAAGTGAATGCAGCATCAACCACTTGCTACATTTGCTAACTCTTGATATTTACTTGTTCTGATGCTTCAGTTGTTCAATTTAAAGCCGACGCCGTACAGGAATGGGGCGCTGAAAGAAGGAAAAATTAAAATCGAAATTCTGCTTGGTTGCAATTATTCTTTGTTGATTTCGATATGGTCAGATGACAAAAGATGTGATTGATTAAAAGACTATTGGTCTAGGAAGTATACAGTCGCACAGTCGTCCTAGAATGTTAGGCTTTTCCTACTCGGTAAACAATGTACTATCTACTGCCTAGTGTCTAGTGTCCTAGGAACACAAAAATACCAAAAATCTGTAAGGTAAGATTTGAAATCACTAGGGTAGGGAAGGCTAAGTGAGAGAGCTAGTACCTGGAGATGGTATCTAACTAGAATACAGTTTGTGGCTCGCGGACATGGAGACACTCACGCATAATGCTTCAGAGGATAAAATGAGTGGACCTTTAGTATTTTATGACTTTGATCACAAAGACCAGATAAAGAACACGGACCGAGCTTACAAGCTGTTCTACTTGAGGAT
>CAJUYI010003527.1:0-22860 GCA_910591695.1 Galerucella pusilla | reverse complement strand
AATGAAGAACACCATTTCCAACTTATAGAGAACCTTCGAGAAAATAAGAATAAAGAAAAGGAATCCTCATCAGTTTCTAACTTAAATTCATCACAGGTTATGATGCAAAACAATCCCCAAAATAATGCTACAACGTACAATTATAATAATTGTACTTTTTACATAAATAAGTAATTTTTTTTTCATAATGTTATAATTTTTTTGGCTTTGTATAATTGAAGTTTGCAATAAATAAAACGTTTAAACATATGATTTTTTAGTTTTTCTCTCGTGAAATAGTCATGTCGAATACTACTCTAAAAAATTTTTTTTAAGGTAAAATTTTTCTCTTGTATTCAAGTTTGTTGCTTTTAGATAATTTTGCTCATGACATTTAATCGCCTGACGGCTCGTGGTTTTGTTAAAAATGTCATTCGCAAAATTGCCAAGAAACAAACTTTCATGACAATCGAAAAAATTTTGCCGACAAAATTTTCACTCTCGTGGTATTATATATGAAAAAATAATTTCATAAAAAATAGAACAGACAAATGTCAATTCTATAAAGTGACAGCTGTAATGTTTGACGTAATGGATGTCAATATATAATTCCTCTACTCGAAAATGTTTAAAAATATTCAAGCTGTTGTATTTTATTTAAAATTGATCCCTTCATTAACGATCAATTATTGATGAACCAATTATTTTCCACTACTCTGTATATGAACATGAACGCCCCTAATTTGGAGCCCTGTTGTACGCCAAATAAGCTTATGGAAATGTATCAATTTGGATCTGAAAACTTATTATTCAAGAATAGAATAAAAATATCGGAAATAAGATTTCCATTTCTTGTTCGTAAACCAAAAGATTTTTTAATACGTGGACCCTTTTTATCAGGATATTGGTCAGCATCCGTGGTGCACTGATAAATAATAGGGTTATATTTCAGGAATAAGCAGCTTTGTAAATGGAAATGTTTCTAGTTTTCAGGAAGTTGGATCTTTTTTTTGTAATCCGCTTTTATAAGAAATATTTTTTGCCAAAAAATTATGCTGAGAAAATTAGAAAACTTGGGTTTTCTTCAAGAAGCTTTTTTTAAAGAATACACACAGTTTTTGCATTTGCATTTTGTATAAGGATCATTTAATTGTTTATAAGAATTTATGTATCCTATAAGACATATCTTGTAGCTGTTTATACAAACCTTATAGAATTTGAATTGCTACTTGGGCTGGTCTAGGCTAATTAGATATCAATACATCCTCGTATTTGGACAAATTTATAGTGGCACTAGGTTGATGCGCGAACGAAAATATACAGACACTGTCTTAAAAATTACAGAATACGATGATCGTACATCTCTACCACGTTTTGGCTCGTAGATACTGTAGGTATACAGGGCGTCCTACGACGTTTTGACAGTCCAAGTTCTCGAAAACTGTTCTTATGAAATTCTGCCTATATTTTGTATGAAATGACTTCTGTTTTTTTCTGTGAATTCGGGTAACGTAACCCCGACAAATTTTTTTTTAATTGTGACAACCAAGGAAGGACCTAGTGAAAAAATAGTTGGGCCTGATAAGTGCTAAAGGTGCTGGTTCTTTTCCAATCGGTAAAATTCAAGTCCCTCTGGAAAACGTCGTGGCACACCCTGTATATAATTTTAAGATATAAAAAGTTTAATTAATTCTAAAAAACTTTTGGTGGAAAGAATTCATTAAAAATAAATCTGACCCTCTTGCTACTAACTACTATCAGCATTATCGGAATGATTAACTGCTATATAGATGCCAACTTTTAATTATCTTCCAGACTAACGAACGAAAAGTAAATTATTTAAAATATCCGAGCAACTCGTTTTCGTAAGATGCTAATCTTTATTTTGCAATTTCATTATAATTCATGTAACTATCTCAAACATCTGTCATTAGTGTATAGTAATTTTGCGATTTATTAATATTCCTTTAGCACGTTATTCGGACCTTTAGACACTTTCACTGCGATATTCCATGCAATTTATACAGGGTGTTGGGATAATCGATTGACAAAAATTTATAAATTTTGATATAAATAATAATAATATTAATGTTTATTCATGAAAAATACTTTGGCAAGTTTATCTGAAGCCGTGAAAGGAATGCAGTCGAAAACATTCGATATTGCCACGTTTAACTATGAAAAAGCCAAAGTGCTAAGTATGTAGGGATAATAAGAAAAGGGACTTTTTATTATTAACAATATGATTGAACGTTAATTCTTTAATGTGCTTGTTTCCTTGGATTTTTTCTGGGTCCGATGAACTATAGGGACACACGATTCTTTGACTGATTTTGTGAAAATACGATAGTACTCATTTTGAAGATTATCCGTTGAAAAATTTGCGGGTTATACACAATTTACAGAGAAAAATCCAATAAAAGATTTTTTTTCTCCACTTTTTGGCCCGATATTTTGTACAAAAAACAGTTCAACTGTATCGCACTGTACATGAGAGTGATCAACAACATCTATTCTCGCTAAATGTGAAAAAAATTCAGTCAGATTCTTCATAACATCATTTGCAATTGATTACTTGAGAATTATGGCATTCTTGTACTTGTATTATTGAGATGCGAGATCAAATATTTATTAAAATTATATTTTTTATTGAATTTATTCAACCCAAACTCAAGAAAATAAATGAAATTACACACATTTTGAATTTGGTGATATCCTTACATTGTGTATTTGAAAAAGGGGAAGGAAATATAATCATTACATTTACCCTTCCCCTTAAAAGATATCCAATGCTTTGTAATGAACATTAAGTTATTCAGGAAGGGGAAGGGAATATAAACATTGAATTCACCCTTCCCCTTCTTGATTTACTTGATATGCGCGTACCAAAGTATTGAATGCATACATGCATTTTTCTCATTGTTGAAAAATATCTAATACTTTGTAACGCGCATATCAAGTGATTCAAGAAGGGGAATTACTAATCCACTGATTATACTCCCTTCCCCTTCTTGAATAACTCAGTGTGCATTACATTGCATTCATCACTAAAGCAGTGCGATCAACCTGTTCCTGTTCGAAATCATATTATATATGTACTACAAATTCGGTGTATATTTGTGGTTATTGCTGATTTTTGACGGGCGTTACACACTACTGCTTACGCTAGAGCTTCTATGTCATTTGTCATTTGATTTAATTGTTCACATGCAAATTTGAAGCCTCTCAAATATATATTTATAAGAGTGGTAATTTAAACAATATTTTGAAAGAAATTCACTGAAATGTTGTTATTATTAGCGAGAAAACATGTTGTTCATCACTTTCCCGTTCAGTGTGATACGTTTAAACGGTTGTTTGTATAAAATATTCAGTCCAAAAGTGGCGAAAAAAAAATCTTTTTTTAGATTTTTCTCTGTAAATTGTGTATAACCCGCAAATTTTTCGACGAATAATCCTCAAAATAGGTGAGTATTATCGATTTTTCGCAAAATCACCAAGAAATTCATGTGTCCCTATAGTTCACCGGACCCGAGCACTTTTCCAAATTTGTTATGGGATTCTTCAAGCTCTGGCAGCGTTGTACGAAAACCATAATGACCACACCCTCCGAATTACATAATTGGTGAATTTTATCGAAAGCTGACTTCTCATTATCAAGCGCGTGCGTGTGTTCTTCCCTCTCACTTCCTCAATTGACTGATATTGATTTATCCAGTTGGTATTGTCAGTTACCTTTGTATTTTCAATTTTACTTGGTAAAATAGGTACCGTACGCCATTTGTACCTTTATAACATATATACCTCGCCTCTTAACGATTCCCTGTAGCTTCAGATAAAATTGCCATACTATAATTGGCTCAGTTGCTGAGATATAGGGAGCTGAAACTACAACTAGCCTTTAAACTACTGTTAGTTATAGAATGGATGCAAAAAAATTGTAACCCTTCGTATACTAGTCTTTAGAAAAATAAAACACACAAAAGAAGACAGACAAATACAACAAAACAAATGTATGTTGACATTTGGAACGTTGAAACAACGAAAAGGGACAGCCGACGAAAAATAATGATGGCAATATAGGGAGTACGTTGTCATTGACTGAACTGGTCGGTTTCTTAAAAAGATAGAATTCTTTTTTAGTCTATTTCGGTATTTAATTTTTGGCCAACGCCGTTTATATATCGACAACAATAAAATATAGTAAACTAAGGTTTTTATGTATACACTTTTTTTCCATATTCGTTAATCATCTGAAAAGGTGTTTCTAGAATCTCAGCTCGAAATTCCCATTATTGTGGTATAAACAATTTTTGTTAACTTAGCGCGTGTACCAATAGTTTGGCAAGTTTATCTGAAGCTACGGGGCATCGGTAAGAGGTGAGGAAACATGGTAATTATGGAAACAAGCACATTATAGAATAAACGTTTAATCATATTGTTGATATTGTTAATAATAAAAAGTCCCTTTTCTAATTATCATCACTACATACTTAGCACTTTAGTTTTTCCATAGTTAAACGTGGCAAAATCGAATTTTTTCGACTGCATTCCTTTCACGGCTTCAGATAAACTTACCAAAGTATACTTGCGGTTAAATTCTAACCTCACTCTTTGAATTTTCACATTTCCAAAACGCAAATGTAGCATTTAATGAATAATAAATTTGTCTACGTAATTTTGTTTCACGGATGAATACATACATTAATTTTAGTCGAAAAAATTCAAAATTCCGACTTGGAAAGCAAATAATAAATCTGAATATTATGTAAATGTTCTGAACGTTGGTAAAGTCGATAAAGTAGTATCCTAATTGTCCATAGTCGAGTTGCAATGTAATTCATTGCGTTTTCCGAGAACTTTTGCATAAAAGGACGATCTCCTTTTCTCGAAATCTATTCAATAAACGCCATATGAATAAGGATCAAGAGAACAATCGCGTTTCGAAGGAATTGTGACTAAATAACTGCAGGAAGTGTCGAAGACAGCGATTTTAAAGATTCCATTTTAAATTTAAACGAATATATATATAGAAGATTCCAGCTTACGAAGAACAAGGTAATTTCTTACTCCAACTACATAAAGAAGTTTCTTGGACTTTTTATTCGGCATATACAGATCACGAAAAATCTTATGGAACCGTCCCACTACACAAGTACGACAAGGAAAATATGAGAAAAACAGCTTGAAAGAGAGAGAATGATTAATTGTGCGCGCGCATGGAGGCGCGTACCCAAGACCAGGGGCCGCCCGAATGTTGATTGTCTTTTACAGAGAGAATTCACTAGTTGGTGGTATTCAGTATGTTCCCAACATGGAAGGAGTGAGGTGTTGAGAAAAAAACTTGACCGTTTCTGACCAAGTTGACAATTAACTTCTAACTACAATAGGATATTACTTTGGCCTTTTTTTTTTATTTTTTTTTATTTCTCTTATTTTTTTGGGAATCACACCACAATAATGTTTTTTATTTTTTATTTCGACGTTTCGGTAGCGTTCCAGCTACTGTTGTCAAGATTAACTAGTAATGAAATAATTTTTGGTCTCTATCTGACACAACGAAAAAATTTTACCACTAGAGAAAACAGAATAGGTAATGCCACAAGGAACTTACAGAAGATATTATTTTAGCCATTGTAACTTGAAAATAAAACGGTATTTCTTGAGAGAACCATAATTAATAAACTTAAAATCCCTTCCATTAATAAATTGAATTGAAAAAATAAAATAAGTAGGTACCTACACCTATTCTAAATATAAAATTTAAACTTCTTCAAAAAATAAAAATAAAAATCCATTCTAAAGGTAAACATAATTTAGAATGGATTCTTATATATTCCATGAAATTTAAAAAATCAAAATTATACCCGTCTGAATGAAATTTTATTCCTTATTGGCCCAAATCAATGATGTACTGTATCCTAAAATCTCCCCATCCCCACTCAATGTCGAAAGATTACCAATTCTCACCCGACTGCTGAAAGAAAAGAAATATTTTTCGTTGAAAAAGATGAAGAAAATATAAAATTAAACAAATTATAACCATCAAATCGCTAATTTTTTCAATTTAAATGGGAACCCTGTAAATTTTTGCAAATTTGAGAATGTGTACCAACTGGGCTCAATGGAAAATATCAAAAACAAAACCAAAACACAATCTTCAAAAAATTGCATATATCAGATATCTTGTGATTGCGACAAATTCTATTTAGGTGAAACATCTAGACCATTGAAAGTCCGAATAAGTGAACATAAAAAATATATCAAAGATAGGGAGTTCTTTCAGTCAGGTATTTGTAAACATGCTTGGGAAGAGGGGCATAAAAATAATATTGAAAGAGCCCAATAATAAAAGACGAAAAATCAAAAATAATCATACACAAAAAGTAACAACAAACGCGTTTTATTAACAACATTTCCAAAATAAGCGAAAAAAAGCGCTATCCCAATAAAAACCGTTCCTGGAACGTGCACTTCACTGGATTCCATTTCTAGTAGACTATCATATCGTTAGAATGTCATAAAATAGAATATTTTATTCACATTTTACCAGAGATGTGATCTACTATGAATGGACCTTAATAAAATTTGACTACAAAGTTTTGTAGTCTTAAACTTCAAAATATTATTGATTTTCTAGTTGTCATATTTTTTCGTTGTCAGATAGGGACCAAAAATAATTATTTTTTTAATAAAAAGTAAAAAACATTTTTGTGGTCTGATTCCCAAAAATAAGAGATAAAATAATAAGTAATGCCACAAGGAACTTACAGAAGATATTGAGATACTGATACTACTATTAGCTGTGAAGTTGTCAATTATTGCTTTATCTAGCCAACTGAGAAGTTGGATTTCACTATTAGTGGTTAATAATTGTTTCCCTCTGCTCATCTCCTGAATTTCTCTGGTATTTCTACTTTTGGTTTTGAAGATATTCACATAGTTCCATACTTTATCCAAACTCGGTATGTTTGGAATAAAACAAATTCCTTTGTTGCTTATTTCAGATATAAAAATAGAGTCGGTATTAGCGAAACGCTTCCCATTTTATACAATGGTGTGGATTTCCATTAAATTCCTCTGTAAAACTTCCAAAAAGTCTTGAAAATAAAAACAAGACGGAATAACGATATAGTCTTTGCGGTTTGATATCGTTTTCATGAGCCTTTTTTTTCCTTTACCAAAAAATCGACACCACTCTTTGTGGAAGTTGTGTTCTTTTTTAGCTTAACGTAAAAATTATAGAAAACTAAAATGGTTATTGAACTAGAGAATACTCTCAAAAGACAACTGTACTGGATCCCGACTCGAAGGGTTTCCACTTTATTAATAATAAATGAAAAAGTAATGAAAATATTCGAAAATACACTTTCTAAAACCAAAAGATACTCACAGCTCGACCACTTGGAGAGATAGAACTTTCTAGTATACTTTGGTAAGTTTATCTGAAGCCGTGAAAGGACTGCAGTCGAAAACATTCGATATTGCCACGTTTAACTATGGAAAAGCTAAAGTGCTAAGTATGTAGTGATAATAATCAAAAAAGGGACTTTTTATTATTAACAATATTAACAATATGATTAAACTTTAATTCTTTAATGTGCTTGCTCCCTTGAATTTTTTCTATTAACATTATTTTTTCAATTTATGAATATTAAAAGATGAGCACTTTTCCAAATTTGTCACGGGTTTCTTCAAGCTCTGGCAGCGTTGTACGAAAAACATAATTACCACACCCTGATCAGCTGACTTCTTATTGGCAAGAGCGTGTGTGTGTTCTTCCCTCACACTTCGTCAATTGACTGATAATGATTTATCCAGTGGCGTTGGTATTGTCAGTGATCCTTGTATTTTCAATTTTACTTGGTAAAATAGGTAACGTACGCCATTTGTACGTTTATGACATATATGCGCCGTGTTTCCTCGCCTCTTACCGATGCCCCGTATCTTCAGATGAACTTTTCAAACTGTAACTACCAATCGATTCAATTTTGAAACGATATTGACAATGAAAAATGTAAATCGCTGAATATTTCCATACCTACCCTTTTGTACAAAATTTATAACAAAAAATAATTTTTGGGTCATGAAAAATACTAAAAATTCGTAAACAAGGTTTATTTGGGAGGAAAAAGCGACTGGCACAGACAGTTTTTTGATAAAATCGGTCACCTTCAAATAGTGTCATCAAATTTTCGAAAAAAAGGCATAACAAAAAGATTAGCTTGAAATTGAAATGTCAGGAGTCTATTCTCAAAAGAAGAGCCTAACTTAAAGTTATGTGAATATTCGAAAATCCACTTTGTTAAACCAAAAGGAAAAAAATTCACAAACCCATAACCTTTATATTTACATAATGTATATTGAAAAATTCTTAGCCTACTATAGAACCAAACAAAATTTCAATGTCGAAATATTTTATTACTCAACATATTCTTCTCTTAATTGGATACATCCATTACAGCGAACCTGCAACGTCTCTAGACCTTTCAAACAAAATGTTTCTTCTTGCTCTGCAAACCAGACCTCCACAGCTTTTACTACCTCCTCGTTGGAAGTAAATTTACGACCTTTTTTAAACTTTTTTCAGTTGAGGAAAGAGATAATAGTCTTACGGAGCCAAATCTGGTGAATAAAGGGGGTGTCCTAGTAATTCAAACCCTAAACCACGAATTTTTTGCATGGCAACATGAGATTTGTGTACAGGGGCGTTGTTGTCCTTCAAAAACTAAACACCTTTGGATAGCTTTCCGCGTCTTTTCTCTTTAATTTTTTCCCGTAGAATGCGGTCAGTAATGTCAAATAGTAATCTCCGGTTATTGTTCTACTCTTATCCAAAAAATCAATCAGAGATTACTCCATGGCAATCCCAAAAAACCGAAGCAAGAACTTTTCCAGCAGATTTTTGGACACGAAACGTCTTAGGTCTTGGAGAGGACGAAGGACATTGATTACCAAGGGTATTAAGCATATCTTCGTAAATCTGCTTACCTCTTAACCCTTTTAAATACAGGTCCTTGATGATGGCTCGATACTCCAATTTTTCGATATTAATACATCCTCGTACAAAGCAGAAAAATATTAACTAGAAACACAAATACCGATATCTACTTTTTTTCTTCCAAATCTAAATAGAACATTTTAAATTCCCATAGAATTAAAAAGAATTTATTATCCCATTAATATCAATCGTTTTGATACAAAAGATCTTGATTGAATTTAAATTGACAAAGGTTCACTATAGCTTTGACGGTGTATTTTCTTTAAACTCGTAAAAATGTTAATTTTACAATTGCTTTTGCTATAAGTACATATCGAGTTGAACATGTTTGGTGTTGCAACATACTGTGTGTGTGTGTGTGTGGTGAGTGTGCTCTATTTTTAATATTTTTATATCAGACACCCTATAATTCACAATATATGTCGTGTATTATTAGCCAACAAATGTTTTGTACAAGACCATGATTAATAACGACCAATTACTTTTAGAATATTTATAGCCTAGAAGGATTAGAACGCAATGGAAGTGATTAATATTTTACATACTTTACAAAATTGACGACAAATTATTGTTGAAAATGATTTATATTCTCTAGTTTTTTCAAATAATCATCTGTCGTTAGATGAATTGTCGACATATTTTTCTAATTAATTTAATAAATAAAAGATGTACATAGTCAGCGCCTATCAACATAATATCAAATGTCAAGTTTAGTAAACTTAACGCAAGTTTCATACAGTTTCGCTTAAATCTGTATAGTCAAATCAAAGATTGCAGAATAAAAATATAAGATGTTTCACTCCAGGGCGGTTTGATTCAAGTTGCTGTCCCAAGCGGACGCCGCTCTCATAAATTATGTTTACGACTCGCTTTTGTTGTCAATAACGAGACCGGTAGATACCAGATAAGTTCGAAAAGCTTATTTTATTTTAAGCTATACAGGGGTAATTAGAGAAATATATATTTAAATTAATAGGATTCTTTATCACAAAGGTTTATTTTTAAATGTTAATTATTTCGAAAAATGTTCGGGATATGAGTTTGAAAAGGTAAGTAAAAAATAAACTTGAATCTTTAAAATGAATCAATTCACAGTTTTTATCCAGCATCTTAGTAATTTTTTGATACTTATTGATAATCTAGCAGATGGTTTTAAATGAAACTAACTGTTTCTAAATGACTCCACAATATATTTGAAAAAATGTGTAAATTGCAAGTAAATTAAATTAAACATACTCATTAGCCACCAGAATAATAGGGCCACTAAATCTTAGATTTTGATCTTAAAATAACGCGTATTTTTGGACTGACAAGGTTAAAACAGTGAAAAGAGAAGCAGCTGCAAGATACCTTTATTAAAAAATTTTATAAATGTTGTAAAATACTAAGTTTGGAGTTTGGTTTATGTGTTAAATTTAATCTATTGTTTTTCAAATCTTTAAATATACATTTGAGAGTAAAATATATACGGACTCTGTTATAGAGACTGGCATAATATTTGATAGGAAATTGATTACATGAATGATGAAAAGAAAATTTAGTAAATTCGTTCAAAAGGAACTGACTAATTACCCTTTGGTTGACTATAGAATTGAATTTTTGTGTTTTCTTGCGTAATGTACTTGTTTATATAATGTCCTTATTATAAAAATAAATCCGTAATTTTGTATAATCAAATATTACAAAATATTTAGTGTTTAAGCTTTGCTATTATAGAGAAAAATATTAATATGACTTTTTGCTCATTTCAAGGCTCATTTCAAGGCTTGCTCAGTGCAAGGCCAAGATCAAGGCATATTTTGCTAATCACTAGTTTCCAGTTCCCAAAAAAACAGTCAACACATTCAAAAACTCTATAATTTAATTGCACAAACAAGCGACTGGAATACCTTCTTCCAAAATTGGTTCCAAATGATGTAAAAATGCATTTATATCTATGGAAAATACTTTGAAAAACAATATTGTTCAAATCTCTAGCTCTATATGAAAATATAAAAGACCACATCTTACTCTGAGACAAAAAGAGAAGATCTGACCATTGGAAAGATCTAGTAGGGCTTATACAATCAAAGACTTTTCTGGGTGACTACAACCTGTTGAGATCAAATAAGTCAAAGTAAAACTGCACTAAGAGTTTTAACGGGACTGAATGGGCACCTGAACAAGCTCAAAATAGTGGGGGAAGAAGAATGCAGATTTTGTGACATGGAAGAGGAAACCTCCATCCACATACTTTCCAACTGCACAGCACTTCAGAATCCCAGAGCACAGCACCTGGGAGATCACTGGATAGAACAGGAACATTTACCTAAGTTGAAGCCTGCACACATCCTAAAATTCCTCTGGGAAATAGGACTACTCTGGGACTCAAAAAAACCTCAATACCTTCAATTTTTCATTATTACATAAAAGTGGACCATGTAATATTATAACCGACCCATATAAAAGTTCGTAAGGCTGTAAAAACAAGTTTGATTATAAATACGAATGATAATATGTCACAGTTGTCAGTTGATATGATAAATTATTATTAAACATATGGGCGGCACTCGTAATATTGAAATTGAATAGTATATTATTAAACGAGCAATTTATGTTAGCCATAATTCATGATGGGTGACGTTTGCGTCACGAGCCGCAGGCGAGGGGCGCAAGTCACCCAAGTGAATTATGGCCATAAATTGCGAGTAGAATACTATACTTTGTCCACGACACTTAATTTATTTATTAATAAATAAAAGTCAATAGCGATTTGGCATATTACTAACCTCAAAATGTTGTGGCAGCTACTTCAAATAATTTGACATATATAGAGATGGGCGATACTGTAGAAAGTATCAATACAACGTACCGTTATAAATATATTGTTTTGAAATACTTAATATTAAAAAATATCGTTATGAAAAGTATCAATACTGCAAATTACAATATTTTATAGATACGATATATGTCAGAAACAAATGTCCTGAACAAAATACACAGATTTAATAGTTTGTTCCATATTGTTCCCCCATCTCTAGTCGTGAATTATGAACCATAATACACTACAGTGTATTATGAACCATAATTCACGACAGTTGATATATGGGTACCATATACCTTTAGTTAGGAGGTAAAATATTGACTTATTATTAGGTGGTCGTGGACAAAAGTGCATTAAGCTTACAAGATATACACATACATTTTTCATTCGATATTTCTGTATAGTGTGGAGTATTATTCGGTAAAAGCGTGAAACTCAATTTACGAATAATGTAAGCGAGTTATATACTATATTTTTTCTACGACTCGATAAATAAATTTTTAAAGTTTATGAATTTTAGAACGAAAAAGAGACCGTACTAAAATGAATAATTATTGTGGTGTGTAAATGTATCCCGTTGGATTAATATTTATAGCTACAAGTTGAACCAGTTTAATTTTTCATTCAGCACTACAACGATAATAAGACTGATACCGGGATTGATTAATTTCACGAATGTATTTTTTTTTTTAAATTTAATCTTAAAACCTGATATTATGTTGAACGACACATTTTATGCATGTGTGACTGTAAATTCGTTCAGGAAATGTAAATTAGTCTGTTAATTTTATGAGAACACATCTCGGACGTTTTGATTTTTTTTCTTTCTTTCTCCAAGATGCGTTTTAAATTCAAGCTACTGTATTAATTATGCGTGAGAAGATGAGTTTCAATGAACATTTTCAATGTTTTTGGAGGTATAAATGGGAATTTCACACGAGATATACAGGGTGTAACAAAAAGGCAGGTCATAAATAATACCACATATTCTGGGGCTAAAACTAACTCGATCCAACCCAAGTTACCCTAATATAAAAGTACATGCGAAAAAAGTTATAACCCTTCGAATTTACCAAATGGAAATAGATTTTTTCAAATATCTCGACAGTTGTTCGACATATTAATTATAATGAAAGTTGACAAGTGGCTTTCTTATGATAAGAGCATCATCTTAAAAAAAATTGAGAAAGAAATTATTGCACCCCGTTGAAAATTTATGGGAGTTGAGATCGTGATTTGGGGTTTGAATTACTAGAACACCCTCCTTATTCACCAGATTTGGCTCCGTCCATCATCTCTTTCCTCAACTGAAAAAAAGTTTGGGAGGTTGTAATTTTCTTCCAACGAGGAGGTAATAAAAGCTGTTTTGCAGAGCAAGAAGAAACATTTTTTTTGAAAGATCTAGAGACGTTGCAGGTTCGCAGTGATAAATGTATCCAATTAAGAGGAGAATATGTTGATTAATAAACTATTTTGACATTGAAATTTTGTTTGGTTCTATAGTAGGCTAACAATTTTCCAATATACATATGTATGCAATATCTTTATACAGAGTAAATCACCAACAACAATATTTCAGATTACTTCGGATACACTCTATATAAACAAACAAAAAATATTCTTCATTCACTTAAGAAGAAAATATGAATCGGTTTAATGAACTTTTTTTATATTTCCACTAAATGTCTATCTAATGTAGTTCTTTTAAAAATGTTAAAATATTTCATGTCACAACCGATACGAGCCGACATCATCTGATAAATTATTAGCCATATCCTGTTCGCAGGTGGACCAGTCCTCACCATAATCATCTTTAACAGATCCGGATTTTATCTATAATATTTGTACCTAATCTTTAATAATTATTGATCTCTCGTAGAGTAGATCCGGTCCTGTATTTTGTCTAAATCAAGCCTTAGGCGGTTGGTTATACTTTTGGTAAAGATATTATTCATTGATATGCAAAAAAATCAACAACTGTCGATCTAGAACTAGTTTGGCAGAACCTTTTGTTTCTAAAACTTTTTCTTTTGTATTTATATTTTTAAACATCCCGTAACATATATACTGCAAGGTTATTTAGACTTTTGTTCATTGAACCCAAAAATATAATATCGATACTCTATTAATGTCAGCTATGAAAGCAAAAACATCTCGCCATTTTCACACTAACTCTTAATCCTAAAGTTTTCAGAGACGTTGTCGTCACATATTCATTATCCTTTTTGAGTTTTAAAGACTTCGAAACAATTTTATGTCTTGTGGTAACTGACTTTATAAATACGTTTAAAGTTTTATGTTTTTTTCAAAAAAATAGTCTTTATTCCTAACTTTTTTTCTATAATGGAACCCAAGGAGATCTTGAATAATCTCAGAAATTTTTTTAATATCTTTATTGACCTACAAATAGAGCCCAAAGTGAAGTTTTCAGGGATTTTTCAGGAGCTTTGACCCTTCATTCACTGGACTATATGCCTTGTTTTTGTTTACGTACCACCATGTCACTTTTGTAATCAAACAGGATAAATAAAGCATTATAACTGAAAGTAGATGAGCCTAAACAAAATAAATCTTGAATTTAATCAAACAGGATGTACAGGTAATATTGCAATCATCTCCTTAACCTGTTTTATTTCCTTTTTTATAAAAGATTTACATATATAATAAACAATGTATCCGTATTTCGAACTACATCTGACAGAGAAGAAGAGCTTCTTCGTAGAACGGGTTTTTTTATATGGACTAAATACACAGGGACGGGTCGGAATATTTTTTCAATCTAAACAATAAAAAAATCACCAATTTTTTTGACGTATTTCAAGTATGTTGCCAAATTGTTAAAATTTCCATGTAATCCAAATACATTCTAATTGTGAATTTATTTCTATTATTAGATTACATTATTTTCTTCCTTTCAGAACCTGCATAGGGTGTCACCTGCTAGGCCAATTGTGTGCATATGTTTCCTCAGCCTACAATGTCCCGTCAACATTCCCACCATCATCATCGTCGTTTCTCGACTTTGACATAGTAGGTCGTGTGACAGTTTTGTCGAAGGGTTTTTAAGGAATATTTTAGCGTGCCTTTGTCCTGGGGCTCCATACCACCAGCGGAACGCCTGGTTGTTTATCCATTTGTAGATGCTCTCTTTACTCAGGCATTTAGCGATTCCAGAGGAAGCTCTGGTCTTATCATTACCTCCGTTGCTCCCTGTTTGGCTAATTCATCGGCCTTTTCATTTCCTTTTATTCTTTGGTGACCTGGTACCCAGGCTAGGGTCATTCTATTATGACTACCTAGTCTGCTGCTGCTGCTGCTAGACCTTGCGACACTCCCACACCAGATATGATATAGGCGTATCGCCTTTAGTGCCACTTGGATGTCGGAGTAGATGACGATTCTTTGGCTATCCACCTCCAGTCTCATCAACTCTTCTGCACAAGCACAGCATTGCACCACCATCGCCTCTGTCTGAAAGTCAGTAGCATGCTTCTTTATGCTTAGAGAGGTCGTGTTCTTCTCTTGTACCCCATATATACCGGATCCTACCCCAGAGTCTGTTTTAGTGCCATCAGTGTACCTAATCACTTATATTAACACAACACATATTGATGATTGAGTCGTAACTGCCAATGTGACATTTGGGATTTTTTAATTCTTTCTCTTTTATGAGGACAATATAGAAAAGTAAATACGATTCTGTTTGCTGTTATATAACAAAAAAAAACCTACACATAATATCACGTACAATTTGTTTTTGTCTTGAAGGTAGTCGATATAAAATAAGTTTATCGAGCTAGATATTATCTTTAACTTCTTCGTTAGGTTCTTCGTAGAGCGTTTAATCGTGAAATAACTAATAATTATCTTGTAATTGCCGCCAGCTGAGATTCCTAGAGACACTGACAAAACGACCACACTACGGTTTTTACGAGAAGAAAACTTTGTTATTATTTCTTTGTGGTTGCTAAGAATAAAAAGCTTTTTATTTAAAAGTGACAAAATAATCTACTTTGGACATCCTACACCAAATTCGAAGTAAAAAATGTAAGCATAACTATCTATGTTTATAATTTTGATTTATTTACGATTAAATTGGATATTTTAATGAATGAAATTGAAGGATAAGGTGATTTAAATTATAATTAACCAATTTATCAATTCACTTTTATAGATTAAACGGTTTATCGATAATTAAATTTGTAAAATGTAGCGAGGCTCCATCGTACATGAACCACATTAACGTCAATTGATAAGATACATCATCAAGTTCTATTAATTTATTTACATATTTGCGTCAATTTAAATTTTCCAGTTGAATAAAAGACCCGACAAACTGGTTCCCAATTATTCCAGCCCAAACATTAAAATATTAAACCGGTGCTGACAACCATTTAGAAAATTCTTCTTAAGGTTCATCAGTATCTGAAAGATCTTGCACGTTTCGCAGCTTCAACTGTGTCAATGACATTTTCTGATCCGCAATGCCATAATAATGAATATTGAGGATTTATTAGGAATAGCTGGGTTTAAGTTGTGGCAGGCAACATCAGGAAATCCAGGGGACTTTTGCAGGGGTCAAAATCGGGGTAATACAAAGATCCTCACTGCCATTATGACACTTGGTGTCCTGGAAAAGGTGGGAACTGTACAGAACATTTTAGAAATGCTTTGGAGGTGGATACACCGGCTAATAACGAAAGCTTAAGAAGCCTGTAACTGCAAATTTGTTTTAGACTGCCAAAAAAGACTCTCCTCATCAGGAGAACTCAATAAAGTATTGCTGGTCTGGATCCCTGGCTATTCTAGATGGAAGGAAACGAGAAGGCAGACTCTCTTGCAAGGGAGGGTGCCGCGCGTGTTTCTATCGGACCAGAATCTACAATTGGCATCGCAATAAGTTTTGCCAAACTAACCAAACCATGACATTGTCTAACAGGCCACTGTCATTTGAATCATCATATGGTAAAACTTGGACTGTCGGAAGATTCGTCTTGCCGTCTTTGTCTAGAAGATGATGAAACAGCAGAGCATATTATTTGTGCCTGCCCCTGATGTTTGGCAGGGTCTCTTTCTCTCGCACTCAGACTTGAAATATCATCCACCAAATAAACTAATCGGCTTTAGTAAGAAGCTGAATTTGTTGGGTGAAATTTGAATACGTGTGAGCCATAATAAACTGTTGTGAGTCGCAGTTGCCTTATAGACCCACCTAACCTAACTGCAAATTTACATTTGATTACCCATGTCGTGAATAAACAGACTATAGTCGGAAATATTGAGACATTTTTTAGGAGGAACTGAAATTTGAGATCATATATGAGTTCCAAAAGGTTAAAAGAAGGAAAATTCAATTCCATGCCATATTAACTCCGTGATATATTTAAATAGCCATCCGATAGAAATCGTTATTTTCCAGACAACTCCTACTAACGCGGTTAATCGCTGTCATTCTGCTTACAAAAAAATCTCATTTTCTACCAAAAACATATTTTTGAACAAAAAAAAACCGTACGAAAAGAAAACTCTACTTTAATGCATCTCGGACGTCTTCCAGACTTTTCCTTTTAGTTAATCCAAAAAACAAAAGTTTTCTGTTTGCTTTATTTTATGGAAAAAATTTAGAAAGCGTCCAAATATAATAAATGGAAAGGTTTAGATAGGGAAAAGTGGGAAATTTATACAAATGGAAGCTTTCTCAGTAGAATAAAATCTGTTTATAGTCATAATAAATTAACGTTTGGTACACCCTGTATGTTAAATGTTAATGTAACTATGGATTAATATCTGAGTTTATCTGAAGCCGTGAAAGGAATGCAGTCGAAAACATTTGATATTGCCACGTTTAACTATGAAAAAGCTAAAGTGCTAAGTATGTAGTGATGAATAATTAGAAAAGGGACTTTTTATTATTAACAGTATTAACAATATGATTAAACGTTAATTCTTTAATGTGCTTGTTTCCTTGGATTTCTTCTATCAACATTATTTTTTCAATTTCCGAATTTGCTATGGGCTTCTTCAAGCTCTGGCAGCGTTATACGAAAACCATAATTACCACACCCTGATCAGCTGACTTCTTATTGGCTAGAGCGTGCGTGTCTTCTTCCCTCTCACTTCCTCAATTGACTGATATTGATTTATCCACTGGCGTTGGTATTGTCAGTGACCTTTGTATTTTCAGTTTTACTTGGTAAAATAGGTACCGTACGCCGTTTGTACGTTTATGACAGATACCGCCATGTTTCCTCGCCTCTTACCGATACTCCGTAGCTTCAGATAAACTTGCCGTACCCAGAGGATGAAAAACGAACCCTATTACTAAGACTGTCCGTTTCAACAACAAATACTAAATACAAAATATTCAAAATCGTGATTTTTTTGCTCGTTTTTAAAGACAACCAATAGCTGGCGCCGTGGCTTGTTTGGTTAAAGCGCCTGTTCAATAAATAGGAGATGGCGAGTTCGAATATCTCTGCGACCTCATGTGTATCTCTAGGTCCAGCAATAAGTAAATTTTTATGACAAAAATCCTAGTAGAAAACGGAGCAAAATTTGCGAGTTGAAAATATATCAGGTTCATACAACGTACTGTCTTTAGCCAGATGTCCCAGTCCGTTTTCTACTTGGATTTTTGTCAAATACCTAATGTTGATGCTCTATCGCTTGGTCTACTCATTGAATAACTTCGTTGGAAGACAGAAAATTCCATACTTGGATGATATCTTTTTCTACTTTCTCTTTCAAACAATGACATGACTTCCCGTATAATAATTTTTTCAATTATTTCAAGTCTTTGCTATGTTTAATTTTAATCTTCTCATCCATAATCAAAGATTCAAACCTGTAAATTGCCTTAAAAAGTATCTTTCTATAGTCTGGCCGGTCCCAAGAAAAACCGCATGTATGCAAAGACCACACGAGACCTATTCTAAAGCAACTTCTAAACAAGCAATATTTTCAGTGCAATATGTGGCTGCAATTTGCGCTGGCCAAGCGATCGTCCGGCAACTCTTGCTGCAACCAATTAAATACATAGGCAACACAAAACATGCTATATAGCTATATGGCCGGGACACACTGAAAATATTGTCACTATTTTACCCAGTTTGGCAGTTATTGCTGGCAATGTTGCCAGCCACTGTGTTGCAGCTACATATTGCATTAAAAATATTGCCCGTTTAGAAGCACCTTAAGTCGGCTGCGTATTGGACGACTCCCTCGTTCAACCTTATCCACTTGCCTAGGTCATTCAATATTCACGTGGTTTTACTTCTTATATAAGAATTTCTGATAAATCCCCTGTAAAATAATCTTCTTATGAATTAAAAAAAATTACTGATTTATTCGACAAGCTATGCGTTCCAATTTTGTCGGTAAATAATTTTATGTGGGTGATGGGTTGTTATTGTATTAAATTTGTAATCTTTTCGGTTACGAAAGTATGTGCATTTCATACGGTACGATCGTGTTGTTATTTTAGATTCGCGATAATCCTAAAATATTATACCACTAATCTCCGTAAAGTGCATTGTGTTAGTAAACTGTCGAGCAAGCTTCGTATATTACATTACATGCATCCTTAAAGATTACGCTCTTCAAATTTATTTATTACGCTAACAAAAAAACTCAAGCAA
The DNA here is from genome assembly GCA_910591695.1 of Galerucella pusilla. NCBI lineage: Eukaryota > Metazoa > Arthropoda > Insecta > Coleoptera > Chrysomelidae > Galerucella > Galerucella pusilla. Next base: position 3,440 of record CAJUYI010003527.1, on the reverse strand, counting down.
AACGGATGAAAAGTATACGAGAATAGTTTCAAGTTTCTTTTTTGGGCGTATACACATGTATATCGAAAAATTCTGAGCCTACCCTACTATAGAACCAAACAAATGTCAAAATATTTTATTACTCAACATATTCTCTTCTTAATTAGATACATTTATTACAGCGAACCTGCAACGTCTCTAGATCTTACAAAAAAAATGTTTCTTCTTGCTCTGCAAACCATCAGACCTCCACAGCTTTTATTACCTCCTCGTTGGAAGAAAATTTACGACCTTTTAACCTTTTTTCTCAGTTGAGGAAAGATATGATAGTCGGACGGAGCCAAATCTGGTGAATAAGGGGGGTGTTCTAGTAATTCAAACCCTAAATCACGAATTTTTTGCATGTCAACATGAGATTTGTGTGCAGGGGCGTTGTCCTACAAAAACAAAACATCTTTGGATAGCTTTCCGCCTTTTTTCTCTTCAATTTTTTCCCGTAGAGTGGTCAGTTATGTCGGATAGTAATATCCGGTTATTGTTCAATCATGATCACTCCATGGTTATCCCAAAAAACTGAAGCAAGAACTTTTCCAGCAGATTTTTGGACACGAAACTTTTTAGGTCTTGGTCTTGGAGAGGACAAAGGACATTGATCACTAAGGGTATTAAGCGCATATCTTCGTAAATCTGCTTACCTCTTAACCCTTTTAAATACAGGTACTTGATGATAGCTCGATACTCAAATTTTTCGATTCTCACAATTTCGGTGGACATCTTTTTTCTTTTAATTTATTGCGTAATTCTGGTTTACTTTTTTGACGTCCAACTTCACACTGACACTTCTAATGAGTTATTGTTCGTTGCTATGGTAAAGCAATATTTTGTTTATGCATGGAACTGGTCTGGGCTATCTAGATATCAATACAATCTCGTATAAGACCAAATAGACACTTTGCCTACAGAAATTAATCAAAATTACAGGTCACAATTAGTATTCACCTTCAAATAGAGTCATGAAATTTTCGAAAAACCACATTTTCAACTTAGAAAGTCTTGCAAATACCACAAAAGTATGAATTTTGAATTGGAATTTCAGGAGTAGTTTCTCAAAAGACCAATCTTACAAGACCATAACCCGGAAAGTAAAATCATCCCAAAAAACCAAATTCTGGATCAAAACACAATACGTAACTTCTACAATCCAAGAGTTAGAAAGTTGTAGTGACAACCCATCGATTCAGGGAATTTTTTTTCATATATAAGTGAATTTTGGATTGCTATTTTTTCAATTATTGAGATTTAACAGGAAAAATGTTGATTAATAGAAATATTCATAATAATATGCGTTTCGTTCACACATAGCACATCTCCTTTATTATTCAACGTTAAAGATAAGCTACCAATGAATTTCTATCAGTTTCCATCTAAAACTAAAAATAGGGCAATACATTTATTTCCAATAAATAGCTCTATATGCGATATAAAAAGTTTTCCTAATTTAAAAGTGACTTTTCCGGAAAAATATATTCCAAACACGTAGTGTACATTTTCTAAGTATCATAAAAATTCCCAGTTAAGGAAAAAAGGATAATTTGATAATATAGGGGTCATGATGGGGGTTCTTAACCCCACTATCATCTGTTCGATACACTTTTTTAAGTAAAATGGGTTAAGATGTACCTTAAAAAGGGACCGCGTTGCCAATTGTACTGCCAAAGATTACAGAATAAAAATATAAGATGTTTCACTCGTTCGAATTTATCTTGTAAAGCACCGATGCCGCTGGTGACTGTCTGATGACTTGGATGGTACAGTACGTCGCTACATCCTTACTTGCATTTAATTTGGCATATTATACGGGACGTCGCCCGTCGAGCGCTGTTATTATAGAACGGTGTTTATTGGTTGTTCGTGTTTTATATTTATGTTGTATAGACTTTTTAAATTTATTAATTAATTGTTGAAATGAGCAAAAAGTCATATTAATATTATTCTCTTTAATAGCAAAGCTTAAACACTAAATATTTTGTAATATTTGCTAATACTAAATTACGGATTCATTTTTATAATAAGGATATTATATAAACAAGTACATTAAGCAAGAAAACACAAAAATTCAATTCTATAGCTAACCAAAGGGGAATTGATCAGTTCCTTTTGAACGAATTTACAAAATTTTCTTTTCATCATCCATGTAATCAATTTCCTTTCAAATATTATGACAGTTTCTATACCAGAGTCCGTATATATTTTACTCTCAAATGTACATTGAAAGATTTAAAAAACAATAGATTAAATTTAACACATAAACCAAACTCCAAACTTAGTATTTTACTACATTTTTGGAATCTTCGTAAAATTATAGTAAATTTTTGTCTGAAAACTTTTTCCGAAAAATGCATACTTTTTGAGTTATTGAATAACTAATTGAAAAATTGTGATAAACATATTTTTCGGGCGGATTATTGTTCATTTATCTATCCAGTAAGCCCCTGAATTTTTTCATTTCTTATATTTCATATTTTATATGTTAAAATAATTTTTATTAATAAAGTGTCCAAAGTAGTCGTGGCTTACGGAAGCCAGAACACCCGTTTTCGGACGTATTTTCATCCCTCTGGGAAAATTATAAATATTGGTTCTACAGTTCCGGGAGTCGGGGTTTTTTTTAGGAAATTTCCTCCTCTTTTCTAATCTTTTTTTTAATTTGAAAAATTTTTATTAGTTTTTGAGATATTTACAAAAAACTAATCCCCCTTTTTTTAGTTAATTGTTAATAACTTTTGCAATTTTTGTTTGCGGAACTTAATTTTTTTCAAAAATCATCTAGATGCCATCCCGAATCGAATGACACCTCGATCATAATTTTCGGAGACTGCTGAAAAAAGTTGGCCAAAAAGGCACTTGTTGACTAGATTATAACAATGAAATGTTCGAACGTTTTGTTGAAATAAGATCAAGGGAATTTAATTCTTATTTTAAATTTTAAATATTTATTATTATATTATTATATTGGGCCAAAAGGCATCACAACTTGTTACACAAATAACTATTTTTACAGATAATTCTTCATGTAAAATTTTTTGAATTGTGGTCTTTGAAATGCCGAATGATTTGCAACATGTCGATATCCTTTGTTCAGTTTACGTATATCATAGACATTTTTCTGGGAGACTGCCTCTTCTTCTAGTTTTTGCGGACATTTCTAATTCCATTTTTCAACTTTTCAAAATTCAATTAACCAAATATGACAGCTGATTTTGACATTTGATATTTATTTGACAGACACTAACTTGAAAGACAAAAAAAACTCGTTTGATTGCAAGCAACAATAATTAATTCAAATTACTTGATTAAATATCTTTTGTGACACTCCTTGAACAATAATTTAAATCAGCAAAATATGCATCGTACTTCACACTCTCTGTTCTTTTGTCCATAAATATTTCCGTTCCAAATAA
>CAJUYI010003526.1:0-14949 GCA_910591695.1 Galerucella pusilla | reverse complement strand
TACAAAAGTTATTAAAGGTGGATACTTTTATCTGAAAAGCACTGTAGGTATATACTCGTTCGCAAACATTCACATTTCTTCTATAAAACAAACCTAGACGTAGTCGACAAGGCTTAACGCTACAACGATTTACAGACGGGCAACGAATACTATGACAAACTGAAAGTGAAGGATCTAGAAAAATGATGGATAAGGGCGGAAGAGTAATTGACGACATTAGAAAGAAAACAGACGACATTACTTGATCACGTTCCGGAGTTATCTACGGACAGATTTTATGGAATACGGTACAGGATATCACCAGAAAAATTAATTGGATAGGGACTTTTTCGACAAAAAAAAAAATGGCTGAAATAGGAGAAGGAAAAACTATACCGACATTTACTATACAGGGTGTTTTCAAATGACACTTACAATGTTTGCATGTAGATACCTCTCGTAAAAATGGACAAAATGATATAAGGATTAAGGGGTCTAGCACATTTACTTTTCGAAATACAGGGTATTAAAGTCTTAAAAAATTAAATGTTTTAACTCAAGGTTATTCGTTTTTCACGTGAAGACCATTGAGGAATACATAATTGAATAAAAATTTCTTCAAATGTCAGTGGCGTAAAAAATGGGAGGGGAAAGGTAACATATTCTTCCAAATCTACACCACTGGATCAAAAAATGGAAAATATTTTTCCATCAAAATATGCTTTTTTACTTTTAAAAACAACCTGCCAAATGTCAAATCAATTTATTCATCCATTTTAAAGTTATCGAATTAAAACATTTAATTTTTCAAGACTTTAAGACCCTGTATTTCGAAAAGTAAATTTACTGGACCCCTCAATCCTCATATCATTTTGTCCAATTTTACGATAGGAATCTTCATGCAAACGTTGTAAGTGTCATTTGAAAACACCCTGTATATAGAGTATTTTAATAAAAACTATGCAACCAACATAATTCTAGAGGCATCACTTTAAAGAAAAAGGGGAAAAACACGTCAAAAATCATATAAAGGGATACGTGATTTTACTCATATTTAGACGTTAAAACTTCAACTCCCTATACGGCCATATAACTTGATGATATGGCCATCATTGCACACGAAAATCTATAAAAATCGTGCTATCCGTTCCATACTAGCTTAAACCAAGAAGTTTGGTGTGAGTTAATTGAAATATATACAGAATTATGCAGTTCATGATAGTGAGACACTTGGAAATTTTGAAGTACAGCAAACACTCGTAAACTTTATAGTCTATTAAAACCAGACAAAATACATTATGCAAAATATATAATTAAGACAGGACCTTCACTAACAACAAATGCACAGCCAGAAATCTTGCACATTCGTGGAGGTCGTAGATTCACTATAGTTTGTAATGTTTAAATTGAGTTGAATAAAAACAGGTTTTGAAAAAATCTTGTGCTTCTGTTGAAAAATGAATCTACATTTCAATTTTGAAACTATGACAAAATTATATTAGTAATAATTAATAAGTATATTCAATATTATCGCTCATTTATCGCATACAGTATAACTGGAAATAAATGGAAGTATAATTAGACCTTTGAGTACATCGAGAAATGCACCGTTCACAGAGGAAATGAGCTATGGGGAATTAATTTCCGAGAACAAGGAACAATTCCCTCTATACCTCGACTACATTACAAAATAGGCAAATATAAAATTATTTATGAACCACCTCGTATTTCGTAAGATTAATTGATCAATTAACAATTAACATAGAGCATAGAAGAGAGTTTATTTGGAAAAAAATTGTTGCTGGGAGTTCAAGTTTATTTTAAATTTCAGTTGAGCCAAAGATTACAAAATAAAAATATAATATGTTTCACTCCAGGGCGGTTTGATTCAAGTTGCTGTCCCAAACGGACGCCGCTCTCATAAATTATGTTTACGACTCGTTTTTGTTGTCGATAACGAGATCGGTAGATACCAGATAACTTCGAAAAGCTTATTTTATTTTAAGCTTTACAGAGGTAATTAGAGAAATGTATATTTAAATTAATAGGATTCTTTATCACAAATGTTTATTTTTAAATGTTAATTATTTCGAAAAATATTCGGGATATGAATTTGAAGACGTAAATATCTTCTGTAAGTTCATTGTGGCATTACTTATTCAATTTTTCTTATTCTTTTGGGAATCAAACCACAATAATGTTTTTTTATTTTTTATTTCGACGTTTCGGTAGCGTTCCAGCTACCGTTGTCATGATTAACTAGTAATAAAATTGATAAAATAATTTTTGGTCCCTATCTGAAAAAATATGACAACTAGACAATCAATAATATTTTGAAGCCAAAATAGTGAATAATCAAAAATTAAAACCAATTGTCTGGTGGAGATATGTAGACGACATTTTTGCAATATGGCCTTATGACTTAGTATCTCTAAATGATTTTTTAATAAATATAAATGAAGGAGAAAAATCTATAACATTTGAAATTGAAATTGAAAATAACAATTTTTTACCATTTTTGGTTATTTTTATCAATAAAACACCTACAGGGTATGAAACAAGTGTTTATCGTAAGCCAACACACACTAATAGGTATTTGAATTTTGAATCAAATCATGCTATAAGCTTTAAAAAAGGGGTAGTAAAATCTTTATACGATAGGGCCAGAATCATTTGTTCTAATGATAATCATTTCACAAAGGAGAAAACTCTGCTAAAAAATGTTTTAAATGCCAATAATTAACCGGCAGAATTTATAAATAAAGAAATCAAGAATATAGAGAAAGGCTCATTGTTAATACCCCATAAGAATAACAATAATATTAATGATTCAGCTAACATAATTTTTAAAAACTTGACAATACCGTATGTTGGGGGTTTGTTAAAAAGAATTAAGAAAATTGGTAATCAATTTAACATTCGATCCAGCTTTAAATCTAACAATACTTTGAGATCTATCTTAACAAAAACGAAACCAAAAAATGAAGAACAATCTTCAAAAAATTGCATATATCAGATATCTTGTGAATGCGACAAATTCTATTTAGGTGAAACATCTCTAGACCATTGAAAGTCCGAATAAGTGAACATAAAAAATACATCAAATATAGGGAGTTCTTTAAGTCAGATATTTTTAAACATGCTTGGGAAGAGGGGCATAAAATTCAATGGGATTCGACAAAAATAATATTGAAAGAGCCCAATAATAAAAGACGAAAAATCAAAGAAAGTGCTTTAATACAACTAAATGCAGATAAATGTGTAGCTAGTATTTCAGCCGAATGTAGTCAAATTTGGTTACCAATGTTAGAAAGAGAAATTTCCAATAATCAATTACCTGCGTTAACAAGATAGCATCATAAGTTTTTATCCAGGTTTTCTTATGATTTATCATTGGAATAGTTGTTAATCGATACACACTTCAATACACAAAATAACCAAACTGAGTTATACATGCTTTGAAAACAAAAATGATCATGCACAAAAAAGTAACAACAAAAGCGTTTTATTAACAACATTTCCAAAATATGCTAAAAAAAAAGCGCTATCCCAATAAAAAAACCGTTCCTGGAACGTGCACTTCACTGGATTCCATTTTTAGAAGACTATCATATCGTTAGAATGTCATAAAATAATATACTATTATTTCACAGAGGGTGATCTACTATGAATGGACCTTAATAAAATTTGACAACAAAGTTTTGTAGTCTTAAACTTCAAAATATTATTGATTGTCTAGTTGTCATATTTTTTCGTTGTGTCAGATAGGGACCAAAAATTATTTTATCAATTTTATTACTAGTTAATCTTGACAACGGTAGCTGGAACCGAGCTACCGAGACGTCGAAATAAAAAATAAAAAACATTATTGTGGTTTGATTCCCAAAAGAATAAGAAAAATTGAAAACGTAAGTAAAAAATAAACTTGAATTTTTAAAATGAATCAATTCACAGTTTTTATCCAGCATCTTAGTAATTTTGTGATACTTATTGATATTCTAGCAGATATTTATCATAAATTCAAATGAATATACTCATTAGCCACCAGAATAATAGTTCCACTAAATCTTAAATTTTGATCTTTAGATAACGCGTATTTTTTGGATTGACAAGGTTAAAACAGTAAAAAGAGAAGCAGCTGCAGGATACCTTTATTAAAAATTTTTATAAATGTTGTAAAATACCAAGTTTGGAGTTTGGTTTATGTGTTAAATTTAATCTATTGTTTTTAAAATCTCTCAATATACATTTGACAGTAAAATATATACGGACTCTGGTATAGAGACTGGCATAATATTTGAAAGGAAATTGATTACATGGATGATGAAAAAAAAATTAGTAAATTCGTTCAAAAGGAACTGACCAATTCCCCTTTGGTTAGCTATAGAATAGAATTTTTGTGTTTTCTTGCGTAATGCACCTGTTTATATAATATCCTTATTATAAAAATAAATCCGTAATTTTGTATTAGCAAATATTACAAAATATTTAGTGTTCAAGCTTTTCTATTAAAGAGAAAAGTATTAATATGACTTTTTGCTCATTTCAACAATTAATTAATAAATTTAAATAATCTATACAACATAAATAAAAAACACGAACAACCAATAAACACCGTTCTAAAATAACAGCGCTCGACGGGCCCGTATAATATGCCAAATTAAATGCAAGTGAGGACGTAGCGACGTACTGTACCATCCAAGTCACCAGACAGTCACCAGCGGCATCGATGCTTTACGCGATAAATTCGAACGAGTGAAACATCTTATATTTTTATTCTGTAATCTTTGGTTGAGCTGGAAAATGTTTACCGAGTAGGAAAAGCCTAACATTCTTGGACGACTGTGAAGATTGCTAAGTCGAGAGGTAAGCAATACAGAGTCCATGAATGTGGCTTTTTTTATGAGGTAAACATACTATTTTCCGCAAATCGTTTAAAAGTGTCTGGAATGTCAAAATTTTCGAGCTTTTTGCGATATTTCACTCATTTTCGCGGCCTATTAAACACTATTAGTAAACTGACTTGAAATTTTTAATTTTTATAAATATTTTCAATTAAATATTAAGTTTTTGATTGAATGAATTGGAATAGATTCGACATAGTAAACGTTATTTGTGATTATTACGTTACTTGTTAAACTGAAATTAACCACAAGTCTCTATTCAATGTCGATTTGGAAGATGGCCAATTGAATTTAGCGACAACTTCAAATAACTGCTGACTGCAGTCGAAAAATTATAGTCATCACAAGTTGTCTGCAGAAGCGTCTCTTCAAGTAAAAAATGCAAAAAAGATCTTTTGAGGTTTCTTAATACAGTGACCGATCTAAAAATGCATTTTCAACTATAAAAAATATTTCTAACGTTTTCATACACAGGGTGTCTCAATGTAATAGTATATTATACACCAAAGTGTATACCACCATGGTGTAGGTCAGGGGTCCTCACTAGGATTTTCTAGTGAGCCATTATGCTGATAGTAAATTTTTGTGAGAGCCGCAACTTCAATTTAAATTTAAAATGCCTTTTTGGCCATTTGTTGAAAACTGAAAGATTTAAATAGTTGCGCAGTGGAGCGGTGCAATATAATTACACTACAGTCTTGTGTCGCACGTTAATGTTTTGTGTATTGGCATTGCTTAATAGAGAGTTATTGGAAACACGAATTTACTGCCTTGCAGTAATTGTGATGACCTTAAATAAATAGTGCTCGACCTTAAAACATACTGTTACGAACTCAGTCATTCAGAAACCGGTCCTGTCGCAAACTACGAATGCGACCTTTCTAGAAAGGTTCTCGAACAGGTAATGTTCGAGACTGTTCTCAAACAGCGTGGAAGGCAGTAAATTGATTCTTTTTAAAGAAAAGGTTAAGTGAGAACCTGCATGAGAACTTTTAATAAAGTTCCACCTCTAGAATATATGCAAGCTTGATGTCGCCTGCCCATGCTCTTTACCAAATTATTGATATTATATTGAGGAATATTTCGCCATTCTTCTTGGGCCGCATGAACAAGCTCTTGTACACTCCTGGATGGATTTCTGCGTGCTGCCACTGCCCTGGCAAGCATGTCCCAAACATGTTCTATGGGATTCATATCAGGAGATAGGGCAGGCCAGTTCAAACGATTGATCCCTTCAGTTTCAAGATACTCATTTACAGCTCTGGTCCGATGAGGTCGGGCATTATCGTCCATAAAAACGAAGGAATTGCCAACAGCTGCGCGCCATATTCTCACGTGAGGATGTAGAATATCTCTGAGATACCTATCACCAGTCATCGTTCCCTCCACATGAATTAATTCTGTGCGATCATTTAACATGATACCAGCCCAAAACATAGCACTTTCTCCTCTGAAGGGCGGCACGGGGCGAGCATGGGCAAGCTGAGCAACTCTCGTTGGATCCCGCCACACACGTATTCGATGGCTATCTTGTACCAAACAAATCCTTGTCCCGTCGGAAAAAAACACCGAATTCCAAAATTCTTCAGGCAAGGCCGCGTGTTCCCGTGAGCCCACTGTAGTCGGCGAACTCTGTGCTCAGGTTGTAGTCTGGGCACTCTTATTGGTCGGCGACACCTCAAATCTGTCGCAAGTATTCGTCTTCGTAATGTCGAGATCGATACTTGAACTCCCAACGCATGTCTCATATTTCTTTGGAGTGCTGGTATTGCCATGGTCGAGTTTCTTCGGATAGTTAAGTGGATATAGCGGTTCTGGCGCTGCTTAGTAACACGCCTTCTACCGCTTCTAGATCTATCACGAAGAGAATTGGTCTGGAGATACCGGTTCCATACATAAGGCATATCACTTTGCCAAATGCCAACTCTGTTTGCCACGAACCTTTGAGAATGACCTTCTTCAACCAAAGCCACTATTCTTGCACGGTCAATCTCACTTATGACTTGACGATTCATGTTTGCACTTAAAATCGTAAAAATCAAATGTCTTGAATGTTAAAATGATCGCACCAAAAATGTTATCTTACAAAAAAAACTGTAAAAATCTGTATATTGCCAAAAATATGAAACATATTGAATTGGTAAACATTGATAAACAAGCCAACAAAAAAATGTTAGCGCAAAAAAATTCCTTCGCATCCGAAGAAGGTGATGCAAAACTTTTGAATCTATTTAAGGTGGGTACATTGTTTTTAAAAATGTAACCTTACTTCTTTTAAGTACATACATTTTTATCTTCATTGGAAAATATTTATTGTTGTTATTATTTTATATTCATTCAATCTATTAAAATCTATTATTGAAAGTTAGGTTGTGTCCAGTCCAGTTGTGTCACAGATGACACAGATCACTTACAAATTGTGACATATAAATATGAAACATGAAATAAAGTCGGGATAGTGCACTGCAGTAATCGCGCACAAATAAGGACAATCACTAACCTTAATAATGTTTCCCTTATTTAAAACATCAAATGTGCATGCGTATAGGTCACTATAAGGGCAGCACTATTACTAATTGACCTTATAAAAGTTACAATAACTCTCTATTAAAACAGTTTGTATCAAACACAACCTTTTCCAAAATTTGTTTTACGTTTTTGGATAAGTTACAAGAAAATTTGTCTGAGCCCATCAACCCGAGGGACGCACAAAACATTGCCGAGGGCCGCCTAGTGAGTGTGTCTGGTGTAGGCATCTTTAATTTTTTTCTCTACTAGTCGAATTTAAGACAAAAATTAAAAGTAATTCACAAACGCACCACGAGAAGCGTTTACTCCGTCGTCTGACTGACAAGTATACTGTCAGTTTTTGATATATTACGAACGTACTCGTTATGTCATCAGTCATTTTTGGTTGAGCGCGAATTTTAAACTAATGCCATTTTTACTCAAATAATTTTATCTTGATAGGCAATTTCGTGGGTAATTTCAAGTAACAAATATATTAAAGATTATTTTTTTCACTTGTAAAAATCTGACATTTTAGTGGTTTTAACCAATAGCAATACATTATTCCAGCCAATAGTTCGGTATTATACTGATAATTCTGCTTCCTCATCGATAAAACCTTGTTAACATTGAAACATCAAAATTTTACTTTACATTTGTACATTGTACATTGACAAATAAAAGTGCTTCGAAGTTTATTGAAAAATGAACACAAACCGATTCAGTGCCATCACCCAAGAGAATGTTGAACATTTAATACATTCAAATACATTTTAAATTGTTGAAAAAAATAATCTTCCCAAATACAACTCGCTCTTCAAATTTTATCACATAATTTCTTATTTTAATCACTCAAACTTGTTTATTTTGAGGCAAAAACATTCAAACAAACCGAATTTAGATAAAATCCCTCGTCCTAACGGACTCGTGATTTTATCAATCGGTTTGTTTTCATATTTGTGCCAAATAAACAAGTTTTCGTGAAAAAGAAAAAATTATCGATAAAATTTGAAGCTCTCGTGGTACCTTTGACAATCTCCTGGGTATACAAAATTATGTTGCACAAGTTCTTGTTGAACTACTATCCCTGAATTCTCAAAATATTTAAATTTGTCCATTATTGACCTAGGTTTATAATAGAAAATTATTAACTACTAATAAAGAAATTCAACTTCTCAGTCGGATAAAAGACTATAAATAATATTTGGTGTAGCAATTCAAATTTGAAGCAGAGCAGGAATAATTTATAATATTGATTCAACAATATTATAAAATTCAATTACTTCTAACGCAATATTCCAATATATTTATTGCAAGCAGAATTGAATAAGTAAAAAAACCACTTAAACGATCGCCAATTCCCAAACGATTGAACAGGATTATCAGTACAAAACGCCCATACTCTCGACTACTACACAATTTGTCAATTCCCTAAGTCGAAGTGGATGCTTCAAGAACTTTTATAGGTGCTTACGTATTGAAATGTGCTGTGTGCGTCGTCTTTTTGGAAAGGTTCAAGATAGAAAGGACACGATGTAACGAAATGCAATCGAATTGGGTTGCGGGAACGAATCTGTTGAGGAAGTACAAGCGGTCGCTGCTTTGGTAATGATGGAATATATTGTTTCTTAATCTCCTGATCTGTTGCGTGTTGTGTTTGTTACAGAATTTGTTTCTTTTTGAGTTGTGTTTGATAATTTTAATTTGACGATTTATAAAATGAAAAAACTCTAGGCTAGGTTAAAAAATGTGAGGATTTGATTTGACCTCGTGTGGTATTTGATGGACCCCAAAAACTTTACAGAAATAAAAGGTGTCAATGAAGTTTAATGACACTATAAATTACTTTTTCCTACGATCACTACCCAAAGTAGACTTTTGCACACTCCAATCTAACCGCAAAGTTGATGTTTTCCGCGATCTGTCATAATTGACATTATTTACGCTCTAGAGCGTACTTTTCCGCTCGCCTGTTTTCATTTACAATAAACTAAAGAAAGGTAGTAAATAATAGATATATGAAAACAAAATGTAGAGCAGTCCGAATATTTCAGTTGAAAAATTAATATTTGAAGATATTTCGAACGAAATTAATAAATATTCCTATATAATTTGACTGACATCTACAATTTATACAAGTTACTGGATTTACAACGCTGCAGGTCACGCTACCAACAAATAGATGGAGGTGTATATTTTATATGTTTAATTTTATTGAAATTATAAAATAATTTAAACCTCATACATTGATATTATTTTGATTCAATACTACAGTGAAGGATTTATTTCTTAGTTCAAGATAAAGATTAATATTTACAACTTATTACAAATATAACGTTGTTAAGATTGACAATTCTCTTGATCGTTTTTGCAGATTCCTATTTTCATAGTATTGATCTTTACGGACAAGTTTACGTAGTGAAAATATAACAGTCAGAAGGTAGATAGATGCAACAGTGATTGCATATTTAAGTACCCACCTACTATTTTGTGAAAATAGTAGACTATGGAATTAATGAAACGTCATTATTTCATTTTTAGTTTATAAAAAAGTTGTCTGTTTATAAATAGCTATTTGAAAAATGGATAGTGACAGTGAATTTTCAAGCACACCTCCAGATATAGCAGATTTTGCTAAAAATATTACTCTTAATCTTCTGCCAACTAAATCCAGAGGTAAATACGAAAAACAATAATTGTTACATGTTTTCAACATCACATTCTAATAAAGTGTACTTTTCATGTTTTTTTAAATTATTTGTTTAAAAATAAGGTGATCGTAGAAAAAATCTTGTGTGCAATTCGAGCAGAAAGTGCGTTGCCGCTTTCGGCAGATTGCCCGCGCTTCGCTACGCCTCGCGCGGGCAACTCTCTGCCTCAAGCGGCAAAGTATCACTTTCCGCTCTTAATACACAAATAGCTATAGAAGCGTATGTACAAAATTAAAGAATGAGGAGAGCTTTTGGACGGAAAGGAAGAATTTTTTGAAGACGAAGATAATGATCAAAAAAAACACCTCCTCACTTATTAGAAATCAGACAACCTGGGACATGCCACAGATGGTATGATGAAAAAGTATAACTTTTCGAAGAAATTCGTTACGGAATTAGGCAACAAGAAGAAATGGAATCCAAATACCATTAAAAGACTTGGAAACAATTCCATTCAATGGTACACAGACGGCTCAAAAGCAATAGAAGGAACTGGGATAGGAGTGTTCGGGACAAGAACCAAACACTCTGAAAGCTTGGGAAAAACCACAAGTATCTTTCAAGCGGAAATCCACGTCATAAGAAAGTGCGCCCAGTTCAATATTGATAAAGGATACAGAAGACAAAGGATTATCATAATGTGGGATATAGACCAGTGCCGAAGCCTTCAAAAACAGTAAAAAGTGAAAAAAAATAATATTAGGATAAAACCCATTAGATAAGGAGGGGAATATGATATAATTGAGGAAAATAATAAATTACGGGCGATCCGAGTTCGGGAAGTGGGAGGGGGTGGGTTTTTAAGGGTAAAAAATTGTTTATCTCGATTTCCGGCAAAACTACAAGTCCTACGGAAAAAAGTTAAATGGCAAAGTTGTGGGTAATGAAAAGCTCTACAACTTTTGTATCTACAATTTTCACACATAACCTTGAAATTTATGTAAAAAACTCAAATAACCAAGTTTTTGGTTTTTTATTTTTATCTCTTTCAAAAAAAGTATCTTTTTTGCGAAATTTTGTGAAAACTTACCTTATTATGTCCCAAATACACTGTAATTTATTTGATTTGAAATATACTTTTTTTCACCGTATTTTGACTTAATATAAAAAAAGCACCCTAATTTTCTATCGAAAATTCTCGCGTCAAAATATCAGCTTTTTTCAAAAAGTCGGTGGGCTTTATGTTCGTTGACATCTCTACTTTCTGATAGTCTGAAAAAAATATACATCTCCATGGTAAATGTTCTCAGAAAATGCAAAAAATGAAAAAAACTCAAATTCGAAGTTTTTTTTTTATCACTATATACAATTTTGAGCTATTTATTAAAATTTAGACTTCATTTACTCAAAAAACGTAAGATTCCATGTTACATTGATAGACGAAAAAATTTCAAATCGAAATACACTACTATAATTAACAAACAAATAAGTTATAATGAAGTTAATATTTAATAAGACATCTACAATATTTTGAAAAAGTTGTAGAATCTTCTTTTAATAATATTTGTTGATGCCTATTTATTGCTGTTTTAAGATAATTTATATACCTAATGCCCAATTTCACCAACCATTTCCTAAAGTGAGGTAATACCTAAATCGGATTTTGGAATGACAAAATAGAATTTACGTTTCACCATGCGCTAAGAAACGCCTAAACATGATAGAAAATACCCAATATTGTCACTCTCAAGTCATTCTTAGCGCGTGGTAGAACGAAAATTTCAATTAACAATTCCAAAATCTGATTTGGGTATTACCTAACTTTAGGAAATGGTTGGTGAAATTGGGCATTAGTGACCTACGGCAAATTTTAGCGCATTTTAAGGTGTTTCATAGAGATGTGGGTTTAAAGTAATCTAAAAAATGGTTTACAATTAATCAAATCTATTTATAAATGAAAAAATGAAAAAATAACACTGAGTTTCAAACAAATCAATTGGCAAAAATTAAATCATCCTTCATTTTGGTAAACCTCTCACCAACTGAAGGAGCAGCAGAACATCATTGTTACAGGGCATATTATCAGCTTCAAACTTGGATGGGCAACAACATTGACAGCAACAGATTGAAGCTGGAAGAAACATCAACGTGGCATTATGCCTAAATTGACAGAAAAGGATTTAATTCCGGAATTGCTCAAAACTATTTGCTGCAGCTGTGAAACTGGGTGTAACAGTTTGGAATATGGCTACTGAAAACATGGTTTAAAATTCACAAATGTATGTACAAATTGTCATGGTTCTGAAAATTGCTCCAATATGGATGAAAAAACCAACGAAGAAGTAAATGATTCAGATGAAATTGTGGATGAAGAACCAATGCAGATTGGAAATAACATTGGAGACGAAAAAGGTGATGGTCTTGAAGATTTCGAAGATCAACTAGAGTTGGAAAGGTTTGTCGAGTCTAACGATGAAGAAATGCCATCAAAGAAACAAAAATTAACGGATAGATGATCAGAATTCAAGATAGTGTATTTATAAATGTCAAGATTAACGTTTTTAATAGTATATTACGTAACGTGTGTGGTAAGAAGCATTTTACGCACGAATGGAAAAGTTACGCACGATGCCGCGTAGCGGCGAGTGCGTAATTCCGTGAGTGCGTAAAATGCTTTACAACACGAGTTACGTACTATACTTTACCTACGACCTACTTGTACTTGTATTTTTTATAAGAAGCACAAGAAATAACAGTTACATAATTAGAGGTGCTTGGTAAACTCCATCTCTATTACTCCATTACCAATGAAAGAAGCACGTTAAAGAACTAACGTTTAATCATTATTAATATATTGTTGATAATCGAAAGTCAATTTTTCAATTATAATCAATACATATACATAGCCCTTTGGGCTTTTCATAGTTAAACGTGGCCATATCTAATGTTTTCAAATAGTAAATTTTGAATAAAATGGAGACGTCTATTGACAGTTGCTAAGATGTTGCTAGGGAAGCCGTGCGATTTACTTTACCAACTGTGCGTTTTTTTTACAGTGCGTAATAGACGTCATTACATTGATACCGACTGTGTGTTATTGACTGACTACAGGGGGGGGTCGTAGGTAAAATTATTATAATGCAATCAAAGTGAACTATCTAAATTCAATAGTACGATTTACATGTATATTCACATTTTATGAGATTTTTTATGACATGAATGTAATTCGAATTTAGTGAATGAACTTTTTAACTCGAAAAAATTGCAGCAATCACATTTTTTCGATGAAATTGTGCAGTGATTAAAAAAAACTTCGAATGTGAGTTTTTTTCATTTTTTGCATTGTCTGAGAACATTTACCATGGAGATGTATATTTTTTTCAGACTATCAGAAAGTAGAGATTTCAACGAACAAAAAGCCCACCGACTTTTTGAAAAAAGCTGATATTTTGACGCGAGAATTTTCGATTGAAAATTAGGGTGCTTTTTTGATATTGAGTCAAAATAGGGTGAAAAAAAAAAGTATTTCAAATCAAATAAATTACAGTGTATTTGGGACATAATAAGGTAAGTTTTCACGAAATTTCGCAAAACAGATACTTTTTTTGAAAAAGAGAAAAATAAAAAACCAAAAACTTGGTTATTTGAGTTTTTTACATAACTTTTAAGGTTATGTGTGAAAATTGTGGATACAAAAGCTGTAGAGCTTTTTATTACCCACAACTTTGCCATTTAACTTTTTTCCGTAGGACTTGTAGTTTTGCTGGAAATCGAGATAAACAATTTTTTACCCTCAAAAACGCACCCCCTCCCACTTCCCGAACTCGGATCGCCCGTAATTTATTTTTTTCCTCAATCATATCATATTCCCCTCCTTCTCTAATGGGTTTTATCCTATTATTTTTTTTTCTCAAAAACCATCGACCCTGGTCTAATAGTCAAGCAGCCATTAAAGCATTCAGTTCCAAAATGGCGTGGGTATGCCTAGACGAACTCAATGAACTAGGCGAGAACAATATAATCACCTTACTATGGATTCCAGGACACACTGAAATAGAAGGAAATGAAATGGTAGATGAACTGAAATACCTCCCTGGGGGCCTGAACCCGAGCCGAGAAAAAGAGAAGATCTGACCATTGGGAAGATCTAGTAGGTCTTATACAATCAAAGACTCTTTGGGTAACTACAACCTGTTGAGATCAAATGAATGCATAAGTCAAAGTAAAACTGCGCTAAGAGTTTTAACAGGATCCTAACGGGACATTGTCGCCTGAATGGGCACCTGAAAAAGCTCAAAATAGTGGAGGAAGAAGAATGCAGATTTTGTGGCATGGAAGAAGAAACCTCCATCCACATACTTTCCAACTGCATAGCACTTCAGAATCCTAAAGCACAGCACCTGTGAGATTACTGGATAGAAGAGGAACATTTACCTAAGTTGAAGCCTGCAGACATTCTAAAACTCCTCCGGGAAATAGGATTAAAGGAGCTACTAGTTTCTGAGACTATCTTTTAGGTCTCAGTGAATGTCACCCCAAAATTACATACACACAATTCCCATTCCGACCCTGGTTGTGAAAGACTATTATTTTACTTTTAATGAAGAGTAAAACTAAATTTTTAATCACAGTATTCAATTAACGATGGTAATGTTTTAATATATTCCAAAAATTTAGCGAGAAGCTTCTAGGTTGATAACACATTTAAATGAAAAGCTAACATTAACCAGCCCATTGTTTGTTCAAGTGAGTTATATTTAATTTTCCCCATCTACTTTGTATGTGCATTTTGCTTGAATATTTTACATAGATAATTAGCCAGCGTACAATACAAATATTCACATATTTTTTTAAAATTGGTTTTTTTTATGAAATTCCATTAAATAGTAGAAAATATAAATGATGAC
>CAJUYI010003525.1:10669-22868 GCA_910591695.1 Galerucella pusilla | reverse complement strand
TATCCTAGAGACGGTGTTACCTTTTTTTGAAACACCCTGTATATATTAAATACTATAACTTTAATAAAACTGGAGTAATTTTAATGGGGTTTGCGTAGAAATGTTGGAGAAACTTCTAAGATCAAGAATATATAATTACAAAATTAATTAATTTACATACATTTTTGGATCCAATGATTTTTTTGTATTATAAGCGAAAATAGCAATTTTTATAGATTCGGGTAGGAATCTTCTTTATTTTTCCAAAATAAAATTTGATACTCATACAATATAAAGATTAATATTCAACGAACAAAATGTACATAGGGAAAATGTATAAAAGATGATTAATATATATATAATTTTAACATATAATTTTTTTCATACCTTTTTACAATAAAAATATGTAAAAATTAATTTATCACCTTTTATTTATTATTTACAACCTTACCTCTTACCAAAGATTGAAAAAAAATTCTGATTGAATATTGATATTTTTTTCCGCCATGCAGCAGAGTCGCGTGGATGCGGAACACATACTTAGTTTACCGAATTTTTTGCGGACAAACCATTGATCGGACGAAAAAGATGCAAGAAACCTTTTTTATTGCAAAAGAGTTTCCCTACACGGTGGTATTTTTCATTCTTCTCCACCTTCCTCCCAGCGTGAGATATTGAGAAATTTCTAAAAATTTCTACCACGATTTTTTTTCAAAAACTCACTATTTTGCTGCTCTATTGCTTGGTCTATAAGAAGAGTCCGGAGCTTTAGAAAAAGAAGACAAATTTAGGAACACAGATATAACAAGTCAAGTAAAAATACAAGACAGACTAAAAGAATATGGGAAGGAAAAATATTTGAAAATAAAGGGAAGACACGGCAAAAAAAATGATCACAGTTTGATGAACAAAAACATGACCGCATAATTTCACAAAAGGCTCCAAACAAAAGCGTTTAACATCAAAAACTCTTTCCGGCGAACAATTCACCATAATAGAAATTTTTCAGCTTCAATTCGCGCATTTAAATTATAAAAGAATGTCGTGATTTAAATTCCCCTAACAAAATATATCATCCTAATGGCTTAAGATGTAAAAATAGTGTAGAATTTTTGCTAAATAACAAAGAGATGGTGAAAAATTAATTCAACAAATAGTACTCGAGTCTATTTTGTTTTGAACCTTCGCTAATTCTAAATTGCTTGTCCCAAAGGTGTACGGGACTAAACAGAGGAAAAGTGTTCGTATCACAAGGGTGCAATTAGCAATTTAATTTTTGCAGTTGTGTGTTTGTCCATTTACCACAGGGAGTATAATTTTTGCAGTTCTCATAGAAGTTTTACGACCCAAATGAGATCCATTTTAGTATGGTCAAATGCAGTCTTATCATGCGGGTCATACGATTCAACAAAGACATACTCACCGTTTTTGTTTTCTTTTATTGCGTTTGATCATAACTTCCAAATAAAATCCGTAAGTTGAATATGCAATTTTGACGGTAGAAAAAAGGATATGTATTTAGTTTTCACTTTGACAGTTCAAAGTGACAATATGAATTAGGCAATCCAGTGACCTGTCAAATAAAATTCAATATGGCGACACAGGGCAAACAAATGTGATTTAATACATTGTAGACCGTGGATTTTGGTATACATAAGTGTTTATTTTGGAGAAAGGTGCTTTTATTTTGCTTTGGTGTCTCTATACTAATAATATACAATAAAAAGTTCAGTTTTATAAAACTTTTAAGCTGGGTATATCAATTTAGGACCAGCTTTTGGTTGTGGGCAAAATTGGGCAGCTTCATGTTTAACTTAAAATATCTCAAGAATTATTGACTTTATCGTTATGGAAAAAAATTACTCTTTCTACGTAAAAAGTATTAGATAGAGAGAATTGAAAAATTGTGCTAAAATTTCTATTCCGCCAGTGTCGTAGAATTTGGGAACGATTAACCTGTCACTTGCCCCTGTCGTACGCCTCTGGTAGTAGCCAGAAACGTTTGTTTAATATAATTTAGTAGGGTGTACACTGTCTACACTTTCTGCCAAATATGAAATAAATACATAAAACAGTTTTAAAGTACTGGGCACAAATAGTTTTCAAATTTTTAAACAAAACACCCTGTAACTAAGTAAGCAGCTACATTTTATTCAGGTGTTTGGGGTTGAATCTTCATAATTTGAAGGCAGGATTCTACTATTAGATTATTTCCAATTAGTAATGAATCACTCTTCCCAAACTTTCAAAAAATTCTATTGATCCATTTTAAATTCTCATTTTTTTTCGTTCATTTCAACGTCTGTTACGAGATATAAATGTCCTTAACCTAAAAAAAAATTCCTCTCGTTTTGGTGAAACAACAAATTCGATATCGTTGTCCCGAGTGGCATTTAAGGGATAGAACAGAACAAATAAAAATTTTATTACGCAATCGTATCCATTTTTTTATTATCCAAAAGAGAATATGGATACAAGTTTAATTCAATCCAATTGAAGAAAATTGTTTTTGTTAGTTCGAGATTCAAATTTTGTGAAAAAAATTTACTGTATTATTTTATTGATTTAAAAATGGCTTTTGACTTTTTATGAGTTTAACGAAAATAATAATGAATTAGGGAACCAAGTGCCAAATATTTTCTCTAAAGGAAGGAAGCAATAAGGAAAGAGGATTTTTTATACCGAAAACCTAATGAGATAATACTTGAATTATAAACAAGAACAGTGGTGTGCTAGACTATATTTTGCAGGGATACAAATTTCATATGTTAAAACATATTCGAATTATTTAAAAATGAAAATCAGAGCGTTTTCAAACACTCATCGCAAATAAGAGAGGCATCTTTTCATATAGGGACGATATGAATTTAATTTGTTGAAAGCTGCATGTGGCAGAGCGAATTAAAAAAAAGAGCGGTAATTAAATTTTTCTACTATTCTACACCGACTGAAACGAAACTTTTCAGATATTTTCTAATGGAAAAAGTTGTGCTTTTGATCTTTTACGTTGCAAACTGTCATTTTATAAAAAAATACCCTTAGGTACAGTCGATTTAAAATAATAAAGGGTATACGTATACAAAGAGAGACATTTACGTCATTTTATTTACGTAAAATCGGTTGGAGATAGAGATGAGTTGAATTTTTGACAACCTCAAATTCTAATAATTAGGCTGTCTGTCAAATATAATTCAATATGGCGTCCCAATAGAGTCTATTTTGGAGAATAGGCCAAGCAATAAAGCATTGAGACCTAAAAGATCTATTGTGCCCCCAAACTTCTTAGTTTATGAGGAGAGTTTCAGAAACTAGTAGCTCCTTTAGTCCTATTTCCCGGAGGAATTTCAGGATGTCTTCAGGTTTCAACTTAGGTAAATGTTCCTCTTCTATCCAGTAATCATCCAGGTGCTTTGCTCTAGGATTCTGGAGTGCTGTGCAGTTGAAAAGTATGTGGATGGAGGTTTCTTCTTCCATGACACAAAATCTGCATTCTTCTTCCTCCACTATTTTAAGCTTTTTCAAGGTTCAGACGACAAGGTCCCGTTAAAATCCCTGTTAAAACTCTTAGCGCAGTTTTACTTTGACTTAAGCATTCATTTGATCTTAGCAGGTTTTAGTCACCCAGAAGAGTCTTTGATTGTATAAGCCCTACTAGAATTTTCCAATGGTCAGATCTTCTCTTTTTCTCGGCTTTGCCTATTTCTTCCAATAGTACATTAAGGTTGATTCCGCAAAAGGGTTCAGGCCCCCAGAAAGGTATTTTAGTCCCTCTTCTTTGCTAGTTCATCTGCTATTGTAATTCCTTCTATTCCAGTGTGTCCTAGAATCCATAGTAAGGTGACTATATTGTTCTCGCCTAGTTCATTGAGCTTGTCTAGGCATTCCCACACCATTTTGGAACTGATTACACAAGAGCTCAATGCTTTAACGGCTGCTTGACTATCAGACATTATGATAAACCTTTGTCTTCTGTATCCTTTATCAATATTGAGCTGGGCGCACTTTCTTATGGCGTGGATTTCCGCTTGAAAGATACTTGGGGCTTTTCCCAAGGTTTCAGAGTGTTTGGTTCCACAATGTCCCGTTAAGATACCTTTGAAAACTCTTAGCGCAGTTTTACTTTGACTTATGCATTCATTTGATCTCAACAGGTTGTAGTCACCCAAAAGAATCTTTGATTGCTAAGGCCTACTTAGATCTTTCCAATGGTCGGTCTTCTATTTTTCTCGGCCTTACCTATTTCTTTCAATATTACATTGGGGCTGATTCCGTAATAGGGTTCAGGTCCCCAGAAAGGTATTTCAGTCCCCCTCTTTGCTAGTTTATCTGCTATTTCATTCCCTTCTATTCCAGTGTGTCCTGGAATCCACATTGTTCTTCCCTAGTTTCCCTAGGCATTCCTACGCCATTTTGCAACTGATTACACAAGAACTTAGTGCTTTAAAGGCTGCTTAACTATACGACTATCTTTTTCCAATTTAAATTCTACATATTCTCTCAATTCCACTTATTCTACCACTTCACCAATTCAATCTAAAACTTGAATCGTATCTTAACTTCCGCCACCTATGGAGACGTGGTTTTAACGAGCTCGCAATTGATTCGACTTATTCAAATTGTCATTTGTATCATTTAACCCGCCACTCAACAATGAGCCTTCTATTCAGCCTCTTACGCGTTCCATCCATTGCTCTTAAACCCCCCATAATCCTCGCGCTACATGTTGCAAACCCTATTTTGTTTTCGGAATAACCAAATCGATTTTGTGCTGCCAGTAGCTAACTACTAATTGCTTTTCCAAGAGAGTTGACGTTTTCCATACAATGCAATCGGTTAAGAACACTCGTTGTTTTCAAGTTTTAATCGCAATAATAGTGAGAAGTTATTTTAAACTACAAAATAAGTGTGGTCAAACCTAGTCAAACCTAGTTCTTAGGTTTATGGTTTATTTTTTTCAAAGAATCGACCGACATCCAAGCAGCACTAATGGCGATACGCTGGTGTGGGAGTGTCGCAATGCCTTCAACAGACTAGGTTAGCATAATGGAGTGACCTGGGTACCAGGTACCGGAGACTGAAAGGCAATGAAAATGCCGGTGAATTATCCAAGCAGGGAGCAACGGAGGTCATGATAGGGCCAGAACCTTCCTGTGGAATTGCTAAATGCCTAAGTAAAGAGAGCATCCACAAATGGATAAACAACCAGGCGTTGCTCTGGTGGTATGAAACCCTAGGACAAAGGCATTCCTTAAAGCCCCTCGGTCAAACTGTCACACGACCTACTATGTCAAAGTCGAGAATCGACGAGGATGACGGTGGGAATGCTGACCGGACATTGTAGGCTGAGGAAACATATGCACACAATTGGCCTAGCAGATGACAGCCTATGCAGGTTCTGCCAGGAAAAAGACGAAGCCGCAGAGAACATACTCTGTGAGTGCGAAGGCCTAGCAAGGGTGCGGTTTCACTTTTTCGGAGAAGAGAGCAGAGAGCTACACGAAAGGGAGGCGGTATCCAGGGTAATAAGTCTAATAAAAAGAATAAAGCTAGAAACCGAGCTCTTAATATAGGGAGGACCACAATAGATCTGCAAAGGTCGCAGTGGGATAGGACAAAGAGACACTCCAATTCTAATCTAATCTAATCTAGGTTTATGACAATTTCGAACCAAGGAAATTAGGTAGGTGCCTAACTATGATCAGGAAAGTACTAGCGAAGATCCAAGGTGGTCCCATTTAAATGTCATAGCTGTTGGACCTTGTACTTCCAATATACACCAAAAAAAACAATCAACATCAACTAGGAAATATTATTTTATGTTTTTTTCGGAATAAAATTACACCAAGAAATTCTTCCTGGTCCAGAAACGTATAACAAATGAATAATTTTTAGTGTTTTGGGAAATCAAAAAATTACGTGACATCCTCCTAAAAGGAAACGTCCAATTAAAAAACAATTTATGATATTTTGTGCCCAAACGTCAAGAAAGTTAGAAGCTTTCCAAAAAAAGAGTATCAAGGACTTAGTGAATTACGGTATTTTTACGACGTTTCTGCAGTTTCTCTTTCTTATCGTCGAAATACTTTCACTCCAATTTACTTAATAGAGCTGGAATATATTGTTGAATAAAAAAATGGATATACAGGGTGTTTCATTGGGAGAGGGCCTAACTTTAACCGTAGATGGTTAATGCATCTAGAGAAGCATCCTAAAAATTCAATTGAGTTTGTATGTTTACGAGTACAGACCACTAAAAAATGTGATTACAGGGCCGTACTTACAAATACTCATTCAATATGCTTCGAATACTTCTAACACCCTGTATAAGGATATGTATATGGAAACTATGCTCTTCTACATTTATAATAACAAAAGTAAAATAATAAGTAATAAATTTATACTTCAAAAAACGGAGAGATTTTTATTAATATTATTAATTGACCTGAAAAGAAAACAAGAAATTCTAACTAGAGGTAGCCAACTACCGATAGTACTATCGAAAGTATCAATAGTTTTAAGTTTTAATTTACTATCGATAGTCCCATTCGATAGTTTTTGTCATACGTCAACTGTCAAAGTCATCAAACATAACGCATAACCTAACCATTATAAAATTAAATAATTTTTCCAATTTCCCACTATTTTATTTACATTGCAGTAGGCAAGGTATTAATTCTACGCACTAGTTTTTGGTTTTCTTTTGACTGTTGTTGTGTCATGTATTATTTGTGTTTCTTGGAATGCTAATTAAACATTTTTTATGTATTTTGAGGTTAGGTGTTTGTTTGGAATGTTAGATGATTTCCCATTTACTACTAAACCGATATTGCCATCGATAGTATCGATAGTTCTCAATAACACTATCGGAACTATCGATAGTCGTGACTATCTATATTTGGCTACCTCTAATTCTAACAACATTGTCCAAACGAAGCAAGTCTAACATACAAAAATTGCAGTATACATTTATTTCTCGTATTTTACTCTTGTTATTCCAAATGTAGAAGTGCATAGTTTCCAGATACATATCCTTATACAGGGTGTTCGAAGTATTCGAAACATATTGAATGAGTATTTCCAAGTACGGCCCTGTAATCACATTTTTTAGTGGTCTGTACTCGTAAACAACCAAACTCAATTGAATTTCTAGGAGGCTTCTCTAAATGCATTAAATAGATTTCATTTCAAGCTAAAAAATAAAAAAAAACCTCTCCGATTCCATTTTTAACCACCAAAACGTGCATAAATTATTACTTTGACGAAAAATTTTTGGTAGTAAAATTGTCTACGGAAAAATGAAAAGGAAATAGTAGATTCGATTTTTTATACTCTTCCCAATTATGAAGAGCAATTAAAAAAAATCTATATACAGGATGTTGTTTTTAGGAAATATGAGTTTTGAAATTTTTTGTTAAGACGGACCTGCATTTTCTTGTTGGAGATGCTTTTGATGAAGTTTCTAGTTAATGGTTATTACCAAATCTCAAAATAATATACAGGGTAACTCGGAAGTTTTGAGGTTCGAAAGAAATAGGATAAAATTATAAAACACCCTGTATCTCGGTTATGAAGTGCAGAAGACACATTAAATATAGGTTTTTGGAAGCACCAAAGTGAATCTCATCTACAGTTGAAGTTAGGCCCTTTCCCAATGAAACACCCTGTATTTATATAGAATATTCTTGTTTTTTTTTACATTTCAACCAACATAATGTTCTATATTTCCTCTGACTACTTTTAAAATCCTCATTTCATAACTTGTGTAGGTTGCTGAATATCACGTTATTATCAGAGTAGATACAGTCTGGCTATTGTGAGATGACTATTGTTTTCATTTTACATTTATGTGCAATTTTAACTGAAAGGAATTTAAGTTTAAAACATAGAGAGTGTGTAGTGATAATTTAAAAGTCTAGGAACAATATACAGGGATGATTTGATTCACAAATTACCCGTAGATTAAGGAGGTTTATGTTGTGAATTATAAATTATTTAATCTTCCATTCGTTCTACAATTCAGCGAAATTTGAACTGTCTAAAATACAGAACGTAAATCAAGTGTAAGTAATCTCAAAGGATTTTTTTTTGAATAAAATAAGGTTTGATTCCCCCAAAGGGATAAAAAGTAGTATACAAGGTTTTTATATTTTTATGCTTAATATAAATAAAACTTTTTTTATTAAAAATTTATATTGTAAAGTGTTGAGCATGGGGATTACTTTGTCAGCCAACAAAATTACTTTCCTCGGACATATAAATATAAATATGTGAATATTCACGTGAAATGCATTTTCTCTACTTAATATGTAGATACAACAAAGAAATAGCATAAAATATGGAGTACGGAGAATATTCCGTAAGAGTTGATAAAATATAATCCAGTCAAAATAGACTAAATTATGATTCCAGTTTGCATTAATTCCCAACAAGCTGGATTTTTGTGCAGGCCTTGAATACGTCATTACAAATAATATGTCAAAAGGCCCCATTGATCCCGCTTGTGCGTTGTTTTTTATTCGAGGTCAGAGATCACAAATTTGCGTTTTTTGCGTATATCTCTGAAACAACGAGAGCTATCGAAAAATGGTTCAAAAGTTTGTAGATCGTAAAATTGTCTACAAAAAAGGTATCAACACTTTTTCTTCTACGGGGCATTGTTCTCGAATTATGGCTATTTTAAACATAGAAAACACGAATATGCACTCATTTAAACAAAAAATATTAGAACATAATTTGCCATCAATTGCCATAATGCTCGTGAAGTGGGTATTGCATCTATGAGTAAAATGATGGGCCAAACATTCAAAAATATTAAATTGAAACGTGCTGATAAAGTACTATCTCTATTATCTAAGAACTGTACCATGAAGATTCATGATGAGAAGGTCCCAATAGATCCTGTATTATTATTTCAACGCATGAGTATTACGAAGAAATTTGAAGATGAGCTTGAAAAATTTTTCGAGTACGAATTAGCCCCTTACCCTTTATCGCTCTTTGATGCAATTGGACACAGAAGTCAGCCATTTATGATTGCTTTGAATCTGTAAACATTGATATCGAAAGTGCAAATGCAAATGATTTGTTAATAATATTAACTGCACGAACACCTAGTGATTAGATCATTTACTTTTTAAAATCTGGGAGAGCTCAAGTTCAAACGAAAATATATTCTTCACAAAGTTTAACTGCATATCCAAAATGTCAGCCTCATATATTATTCCTTCATGCGATAACTGGCTGCGATACGACATGAGCAATTTTCAAAAGACGCAAAAATACAGTATTCAAATTTTTTGAAAAACGTGAAGACTTAATTGATAACGCAAGAGTATTTACAAATATTAACTCGTCTCCTTCCATCATCTGCTTCTGCTAATCAACACTTGTTTCGTGTGTTTTACCAAGTGCAAGTGTGGCTAGGCAATGATCTAAATCCTGAAGATTGGGGCTGGAAATTGATGAATAATAGTTTGGAGCCAATCCAGACTTTACTGCCACCTGCTATAGAAAAATTACTCAATACAATTTTTTGTAATTGCAAAAAAGGCTGCACAAACAATTGTGGGTGCAGAAAAGTTGGATTGTATTGTTCATCGGTATGTACCAGTTGTCAAGGCCAATCTTGCATCAACATTGAATCAAATGCAACAGATGAAGATTGTTTCGAAATTGATGAGGATATAACTGATATATCTCTCTTCTTGGAGCAGTCTACACAAATCGAGCAAGAAGAGGAAGAAGACAGTGAAGAGTAAGAAACGAGTGACTATGAAAAATTTGATGATTAATGATGATGTAATTTTCTTGCTGTTAAAATTTTCATTAAATTTAAATAAAAAAAAATGTTATCAATAAAATAGTGTCCCATTACATTCCCTCCATCAAAATATATTGTGGAGTATTCCTACTGGGGAAACCACGTTAAAAAAAGCGCCGTGTACACTACCTCAGAGGTGGTGCGGAAATGTGGGCATATAGTCGAAAATACGATTTTCCTGCGGTCTAAAGTCACGATATCTCGAAAGCGATGCTTTGTAGGAGAAAAAGTGTTGAAATATTTTTTGTTGACAATTTTACGATCTACAAACTTTGTCTGAACCATTTTTCGATAGTTCTCGTTGTTTCAGAGATATACGCAAAAAACGCAAATTTGTGACCTTTGACAAAATAAGTCTGACAACCCCATTTACACTTTGGATATTTAGATTTTGTTCGAAAAATTAACCTTAATAACAGATACAGTTTTATTTATGTACTTTTTCCATTTGTTGATGAAAGCTAATATAAAATCCCATCATATTTTCTGCTGTGGCATTTTTATAAGTCGTAACTCTTTCATAACCTAAATCATCATTTTAATTATTGAAATGGGTTTATATCTGCCATAAACTTGTTTATATCTAAAACGACATCAAAAATATTGACCGTTTTAAAGTTTAAATTCCGTTATTTCGAGCTGTAGTATTTTTGAGATAAAAATATTACAGGAAAATGAGGACATATGTTTTTTAAATCCTGTGGCTTAACCATTCAAGATCAGACATATGGGTATAGTCAAAAGCGCTCTTATCGTGCGGGTTCAAAGGTCACTAACCATATGTATCAAATCCGAAGACACAGAGGTTACCATAATGTGGGATTACAAAACATACCCGGAGAAAATAATGATGGTTGATGTTTCCTGCACACTGGTTGACGAATTTCCACTTTTTCATTCATTCTCGAAATAATCTATCAGATTAAGTACCTTTTTTTGCTCGAGGATGCAAAATTTCGGAAAATTGCTTCTTATTATTCATTTTTTTCATTCATTTTCACTTTGAATTGTAAAAGTCACTAACTGACATTTAAATAAAAACTTCGCTGGTGAAAGACTTTTTAGAATCTATGAAAATTAAATACCTATCCTTTTTTCTCCCGTCAAAATTGCATAAGTCTGTCTTATATTCATCTAACGGATTTTATTTGGAAGTTATGATTAAGCGCAATAAAAGAAAACAAAAACGGTGAGTATGTCTTTGTTAAATCGTATGATAAGACTGCATTTGACTATATCAATAGAAAGGGCTTAAGACGAAGCTGACATGATAAAAAATTTTGAAAAAAATCAACTGGACAAAATTATGTATTTTTTTCAACAATTAATTCATATAATTTCATCTGAGTTATTTTAATTCAAGTCTTAAGGATACACTGAAATTTCATATTTATAGTTCACGGTTTTTTTGATATATAGTACTAGTAAGTTGAAAAGTCAATCAAGATAATTATGTTGAAAATTGATTTATAAAATCTTATCAAAATATCTCCATTCTACCACTATTATTTTCAAATTATGGGTTTCTTGAGATACAAGGTTAGAAAGTTGAAAAACCAACTATAAATATTTAAAAAATTAGTCGAGAATTAAATTTTTTTAGTTTTAGTAGTAAAAAAGGATAAATTTAATATTTTTGGTCCAAAATCAATTGAAAAATATATTTTTTCGCCTAGCAAGCGTGGAGAAGCAAGGGCAGCTGATAGTCTTGGGCTGTTAAAGCTCATTTTCTGTCCTTATCCAATATACTATAGAAATGACAAATTTCGTGCGCAATGTGAGAAAATTTTTCAAAAATTAATACAAAAATGACTCAAATTCCTTTTAATTTTATTCCAAACTCATATTATTCATAGTGTTCACATTGATAGTTTACCGTTTTCTTGAGATATAGCGCTGGAAAGTGATAAAGCCACTCAAAAATTTACAAAAATCTACGAAGAAAGTGTTGAAATTATATATTTGAGTCAAAATCAATGTTTTAATGAAAAGAAAACTATATCGAATTAAAAAAATCAACAAATCGTCTTTTTTTCAAAAAAAGATCCATAAGACTGTTCTCAAAAACCTTTCAAATGAAGTCTGAGATCACAGCTTTGTTCACTTTTATAGTCTACGGTTTTTTGAGATGTAGCTGTAGATGTTAGAAAGTTAAAAGCCACTCAAAAAGTAACAAAAATTGTGAAAAATTAAGTTTTTTAGGTTTTAATAGTGAAAACCAAATTAATTATTTTCATTAATTAGAAAAATCAATTTTTCCAACCCAAAAATGAACTCAAAACTCTTCCAACTATAGTCTCAAGTTTCAACTTATTTTTGCCACTCATTTTTGAAAAATTTCGGCCGCAATATGAGAAAATTTTTCGAAAATTAATACAAAAATGACTCAAATTCACAAAC
>CAJUYI010003525.1:0-10659 GCA_910591695.1 Galerucella pusilla | reverse complement strand
TAACAAAAATTGTGAAAAATTAAGTTTTTTAGGTTTTAATAGTTAAAACAAAATTAATTATTTTCATTAATTAGAAAAATTAAATTTACCAACCTAAAAATGAGCTCAAAACTCTTCCAATATTAGTCTCAAGTTTCAACTTATTTTTGCCACTTATTTTTGAAAAATTTCGAAAATTTTTCGAAAATTAATAGATACAAAAATGACTTAAATTCCTTCTAAATTTATTCTAGACTGATATTTGTCGTAGTGGCCATATTGATAGTTGACCGTTTTCTTGAGATATGGCGCTGAAAAATGATAAAGCCACTCAAAAAATTTAGGAAAAAGTATATATTTAAGCCAAAATCAATATTTTAATGAATAAAAAAAATAAGTATATGGAATTAAAAGAATAATTAAATTGTCCTTTTTCCAGAAATAGAGCCAAAAACTGTTGAAAAATTGAAATCAATTGAAAAAAAATTGTGAAAAATTAAGTTTTTTGGGTATTACATAATAGTAAAAACAAAATTAATTATTTTCATTAATTAGAAAAATCAAATTTACCAACCAAAAAATGAGCTCAAAACTCTTCCAACACTGGTCTCAAGTTTTAACTTATTTTTGCCACGCGATTCATGTTCATAGTTCATTTCTTTTTTGAGATATAGCGCAGTCAAGTTAAAAAGTCACTCAAAAAATTTGCAAAAAGTATTAAAAGCTGCAATTTTTAGACGATTTTTGGGTAGAACAGTGATCAAATCAATTTTTGCTCAAAAATCAATGAACTTTCGAGTTGATTTTGATTTTATTGAAGGAGATTACATGAAGAATGAAGTTATGGCAGAATTGTAAGAGAAAGTGAACGAGAAATTGTTGAATTATTGTTAAAGTCATCTTTCAAAAGCAGTATAAACAATGTTAGAATTTGTGCAGATGCTTCACAGCTGATTTGAAACAACAAAAAATAAAAAAGCAGCGGAAAATAAATCCAGCGTACAAAACACCCTTCCAACAACATATTCAATAATAGTAATAAGATTAGTTGCCTAGTTACCGACTATCAGGATTTTGACGTTTCCAATCCCAACCACCAGCCACAACCTGTGAACACTTCCTTTTAAGAATGGCAAATTCAGACTTAAAAAACCCGACACGACTATACTTGATTCTTATTAACTACTATCACGATGTACTGACGAATAATTAGGCCATGTTTTTACGATTATTCTATTTTATTTGCGAAAAGTAATATCACGACGACTGTTTCGTCGAGGTGTTAAAGTAGCACCGAGTTTTCAGAGGTTTACGAATTTTCCAAGCAACGACTGCACCCTGCGTTGTCGGTGTGACTCGATGTGCGCGGGCTTAGATCGATGAAGGCAGACAGAGGCGTACAAATTGAGGGGGTGGCGTCTGGGTGATAAAATACCACACTACAATAGGCCAGTAAAAAAGTTTCATAAAATAATAGTCTGAGTGTGTGTAGAGCAGCTCCAAACAGATTGCTTCCAGTCTGGTCTGGTAATGTGTAGGAAGCTCATTCGGGTGATCAGATCCTTTTCAGATGCATTGATTTATCCTAACTGGTTGTAGTCACCCAGAAGTGCCTTTGATTGTATAGATATTGTCAATGGTCTTCTCTTATTTTCGGCTTTACCTATTTTTCCAATACCATGCAAAAAGGTTTCGGCCCCCCAAAAGGGTATTTCAGTCCCCCTCTTTGCTAGTTCATCTGCTATTTCATTTCCTTCTATTCCAGTGTCCTGGAATCCTATATTGTTCTCACCTAGTTCATTGAGTTTGCCTAAGCATTCCCACACCATCTATATCTGTATAGTAGGGAGGGTGAGTGTAGGCTCACAACACCTAGGCCATATGTACATCCTCTCGAGGAGTTGTCCTCCTAGGTCATCGTTATCCTGTCCTTCCCAGGAAGGTGGACATCTTCTTGTAACATCTCCAGATACACTTCACCGCTTAAATTTGAATTTAGGAAGACCTGCTCAAACATTGACTTTTTCTGGAAATTGGGTATGTTGTTCACGAAAGGTGAACCTTACATTTTGTGTATTCACATTTCCATTGAGGCAAAAAGTACTTTCGTCACTAAAACAAATTGTTTTTGTGTAATGTGGGCTTTCACTTCCTCTTGGTGTGAACTTCCGCAAGAAAGGTGCTTTTGTCCCAGTTCCTTCTATTCTTATAATGATTTTGGGATCCCATTTCTTCTTCTTCTTACAGCATTCTGTATTCAATTTAAATTTGGTTTGAGATCGATAACTGGCCTAACGTGCGACTTGTTCAAAAATGACGCTCGTAAAGTAAGTTTCAGACAGAAAAGATGAGAAAAACAGTTAAAAAAGATGTAGTGTTTGTAAATTACTTTTTTTTTCATATAATTCGCGTAACGACTGGCTAGAAAAACAAATAAACTTGAGTTGAAAAAAACCTTGTTTACCTAAAAGTAATTTCGTCAGAGGAATTTTTTTTTCAACTATAATATGAATTATTATGTTTGTATGCCTTATATATCTATCAATTTTGATACAGGAAGAGTTTGTAAATATTTTCCTTTAATTTCTGTAGGTGAAAATAAACATTATAACACGTTTAGGACGTTCGTCATTCATTTTTATCGAGTAGGAAAATAATAATACAGAGATGCCAGAAGAAAGGTATCTCTGATGTTGCTATCAAAGGAAAACTCTTTAAATAATAATCCATTCATCCAAGTTCTGTAATCCTTATTTTAATACGTATGTATATTTTTCTGGTGGTGACCTACTACATCTATATTTCCTGAGGTAAGTGTCAGAGGCCACCAGGGTATCTGCAGCCACAAGATTCTGTCCCTTTCAGTCCGAGACCTCGTCTTCCATTTTCCATTCCATCTTCATCGGGACTAAGAGGTGGACATTGTGAAGAATTACGAAAAATAGCTTCTGTATCTGTAGAGTAGGGAGGGTGAGTGTAGGTTGACAGAGCACTTAGACCACATGTGACCCATTGTACATCCTCCCGAGGAGTTGTCTTCCTAAGTCATCGTCCATCCTGGACAGGTCACTAGGAGACATCTCCTTTATATCGGCAGGTGTAGACCAAGACTCACCGAACACACATTCACTTATTGCCGATAACTCCAGACACTCGCATAAGACATGCCTGACAGTTTCACCTTCCTGTTAACACATCCTGCATAGAGGTGTGTCCACTAGCCCCATAGTATGGAGGTGTTTTCTTAGTTGACAGTGGCCAGTCAGAAATCCTACTGTCAAACGTAGGTTTTTCCTGGTCATTGTCAAATATTTCTTCGGTGCCAGCTTCCCAGGGTCGCACCAGGGTGGTCCTGGCAAGACTGCATCCACTATTCCATCCCATATCTTAAGGGATTGAGCAAGGGTGTAACGTTGATTGTTGATTGTTGTACAAGAGGAACAATACAAAAAATTCATCAAGTTCCTTATTCAGGTGTAAACTGGATAAATTATAATGTTCCTTTGTCTCCGCCTATGATCCTCTTGTCCAGACATTGGCGAATAGACATCTAGGCATATTCAATTTGCACAAATATTGCCGTAACCTCAGTTGTTTTATGTTTTATTAAATTTTCCACTTTTTCTCATGAAAAAAAAAGAAGTAGTCTCAGTGAAAACACTTGAACGCAAGATTAGAGCGCGTATATTTGCGGAAAGCAAATGGAGACACAAGGGGCGATAACACCGTTGCCGCAAGTTGAAAAACAAGAGAAATTGCTTGAATAAAATAGTAGTGTGATTGAAATCTACTATATAAGACGGCTTCAAAGGAGTGAGCTTAATAGAAATGGAAATTTGTATTAGTAAAAGATATACAGAAGGAAAGAAAAATTATTGGAAAAGGTGAAAAAGAGATAGAATGAAGGTTTGATCAATGATTGATTTTTGATTTATGCTTTTTGTGTTCTTGGTAAGTGATGAGCAAGATCATTCTTAGACTAGCAAGATCAAGACCATCCTTAGAGAAGCAAGATGAAGGCCATCCTTAGATTGGCAAGACCAAGATCAAGACTAAATAAACAAGAGCAAGACTGAATATGCAAAAAAGTGTATTTTTAAAATTATTTAAATGGAAAAGGGCGGGTGCAAGAAAGGATACTCAATGCTTACTGCAACTTGGGTTTTTTTGGAGATCAATAGCTAAGACTTTTTAAATGGAACAACCTGTATGTTTTTGTACCGTCTCGATGTCATGACTAGTTCAGAAGTTATGCGCTGACAAAAATGTACGGAACTACTGTAGTCAACGAATTGTAGTCTATCTTTTAAAGATAATCTGCCCCTTAAGAACACCTTGAATTGCTATAAAACCATATATTTTTGAAAAGTAGAAGCTTCAGCCTATCCGGCGGTACAAAAACATACAGGGTGTTCCATTTAAAATGTCTAAGTTTTTGATCTCCAAAAAAACCAAGTCTTTCCAAGGAGTCTAGGGAAAAAATACTAAATTGGCAACAGCGTGAAAAAAACTTTCTCAATTCCTGAAGCCGTTCAGTCAAAACCGCCCCTCGATATCTTAATCGGTTTCCAAGTTATGAGCTCATAAAATGTGTCGGAATTCAAATGATCACCCTGTATATAAAAGCACAACGCCTAAAATTGGCAGGAAATATTATGAGACGAAAGCCTGGAGAAATGATAAGAATAATAACACAATGGACTCCTCTATGGCAGAGAAGAAGGGGAAGACCCAGAGAAAGTTGGAGGAATCAGATAGAAGAGGATACAAAAAGGATGGGAATCGAAGATTGGAGAGAAAAATGCAGAAATAAAGTAGAATGGAAGAAAATAACTTCTGAAGCCGGGACACACAAGAAATTGTAGCAATAAGGAGTGAAAAGGGAGTAATCCACCCTAATAAATGGATTTAAAAGCGCATTAGCGTTATCCACAATCTATTAGATTTAAAGGCTTGATGATGATGATAATTTAAATGGTAGAAATATAAAGAATTTTGCTAGTAGCATACATAAGTAGCGAGATAAGTTGCATGTAAAATTAGAAAGACCAAGAGTTTGCACGCAAGCTCCAGACTAAATAAGCAAGATCAAGAATATCCGGATCTTGGGCTTGCTTCGCTCATCACTACTCGTGGTTAAGTTCATTCATTCATTCATTCATACGTTTGGATTGGACTCAACAGCCAAGGCACTTGAACCGAATCTTTTTACCATCACCCATGCTATCTACCTACTTCCATTCCAGAAGCTTCCTGTCTTCTATATAGGCCACCAGATTATCTGGATGGATCTTCATTACTCGTGATGGTTTTGTTATTTCCACTCCAAAGTGCTTCCGTCTAAGTTTCTTGTAAGTTCTCACAGAAGCAGAGTATGCGAGTAGGTGTCTCATCGTAGAGCTCACATTTTCTATTCACTAACTCTGCCCATCTTGTGCAGATTCTTGCTCAGGGTACAGTGTCCAGTCACCAGGTCGGTAACTGTTCCTGCTGTAGTTATTTATGTGAAAAGACTAGTTGCCCTTATCAGGCTTAACTGTCTTTTCACAGTCCTTTTTCGAGAAATTCTTCCTTGAGCGCTCTTGTCCTAGGAGTCTATATCTCCAATGGAACAGTGCTTCACAGTGAAGGGCTAGTTCCTGCCTCTACGCATCCAGTATGAAAATATTCTATAACCTCACGTTTTTTCTGTCTCTGATGTCTTAATCGATAAATTCTACTTACTAACACTTCAGTGATAAATACGAAAACATTTTCAATACACTCACTTTTTGGAACTTTAGTTCTTTATGTTAGGTTGGTCTGACCGTTACGTTACTTGGAGCGAGGGAGGTCGCGACGCAAAAGATCTGACCGTTACGTTACGTTGTTACGTTATGTGCCGTGTGCGCGAGGGCTCTCGCGCTCTCTCCTCAGTTTCAGAGCTAGTTTTGATTGTCAGCATACATTGTATTATTAATTACATTTAAGAGAATACTTTATATGTACTTTGTGCCAATCAACTCAACGATTTTTATAATTAATACTACTGTATATTTTTTGTTAAATGAAGTTTTATCCAGAGTCAAATAAATTCTTATATTAATATATGTGTATTTATTTATTGATTCAAAAAATTTGATTATTGCTTAAAAGGAACTAAAGTTTTTACCGTGCGTCCCGCGAGACGTTCTTCAATTTTTTTTTCAATTTTTACCCGATTCGACGACACTGTTTTATGGAAGGTCATTGTAAAACGCGGAAACCCACCATAGGTCGAGGTCGACATCTGGAGCTTCTATAAGTTAAAGGCTCTAAGATGTCACTAATGATCTCCCTGATGTAAATAATTCGCTCAGTTTTCTTGATTATATCGTTCATATTAAATGGGTTGTTTCTTGTATAATGTTTTTCCGTTTCCAGTGATATTATGATAATGAATGTTCTCAACTTACCCCATTTCAATCACATAATTATATTTTCCAAATAAATTACAGTAAAATTAGAGGAGATTTGTTGGGAATGGGACATCTAAAAACCATAGAACCATGAAGTACAAGCTAGCAGATTTAGATACGCAAATGGAGATACTTGTTTCCAAGCAGACAAATTCAACCAAGAAGCTCTAAAAGGTTTGTAGTTTGTAGTAACAACAACTGGTTAGCTCTGAAGTAGACGAAAAGGTGTAGAAAGACTGGTATGACCTCAGGAGCAATTAATAGTATTTTATGCAACGATCATGTAATGATAGCCATTAAGACACGAGCATGTGGTAGGATACGGAACTAGCCGCAGGCGAGTTTCGTATTTAATATGCGAGTGTATTAATGGCCATTACATGAAAGTTGCATACAATACTTTTTCTACTCCGATTAATAAGAATTATTTAATTAA
Organism: Galerucella pusilla; assembly: GCA_910591695.1. Taxonomy (NCBI): domain Eukaryota; kingdom Metazoa; phylum Arthropoda; class Insecta; order Coleoptera; family Chrysomelidae; genus Galerucella; species Galerucella pusilla. The sequence goes on along the minus strand of CAJUYI010003525.1, from coordinate 3,807 downwards.
TAATTATCATTTATTATAAAAAACAAGAACAATGAAAGGAAAATCAAAATTATTTGACAACTGTCAAATTAAGTGTCACTTAATATAGTATGTACAAAAAGTACGAGGAGTAATAAACCCTAATTAAGTATGCAAAACCTTTACAGGGAGCACCATGAAATTTTTGATAAATCTCTTACTTTAAATTACATTTCTTCAGTAAATCTAAAAACCAGGTAGATCGACCCCGTATTTGTTTCAGTTGTAGCAAAGTTTAGGGTTTCTTCATTGTTAAAGGATTAGCAGATAAGCAATAACGCAATGCAGTGGTGTGTATTTTGGGAAAAAAATACGTTTTAAATTATAATATAATAAAAAATGAAAAGAAATAATTATTGGAATACATTTATTACTTACATTTTATTCTATATCCGACTCGGAAAAGGAAGAATCGTTGTTGACATTAATAATAATAGGGTCGATTAAATCATCACAAATATTGTCAATTTTCAACATATTTGCCTCTACTTTGATAACATGCTCGATACAGTTTGTCCAATTTTCCTTACTAACATGACTTACAGCACTCTCAAACAATTTCACAACATCGTTTATTTTAAAAGTAGTGTTTTTTTTCCAACTTCCCCCTTTACCTGAGCCCATATTAATTCTATGGGATTAAGTTCACAATGATAAGGGGGAAGTCGAAGAACTGATATACCACGAGAAGAAGCCATTTCTTCTACAATGTAGGTTTTGTATTTATTCTTGTTCATTTTTGCAATTCTGTAAAGTTCTTTCCTTAGTGGATCTTTTGGAAACTTAATATTTTTCGAAATAAGCCACTCCAAAAGCTCTGCTTTACGCCAACGACTTGTGGGCAATGCTTCTCGTAACCGTGAATGGTAACTTGCGTTGTCCATAACAATAACAGCCCCTTTTGGAATCAGATCCAACATTTGAAAAAACCATTCCTCGAAGACATCCCCATTCATATCTTCGTGATAGTCCCCCGTGCGTTTTGAAATAAAAGTTAATAATCCACCATCAACAAAACCTTCAGAACTTCCAACATGGACAATGATAAGTCTTTTTCCTTTTCCAGATGGTGGCTGCAAACCTAACGACAAACCTTCCACGAATGCCTGCCTTCCGCTTTTAATGTTTTCATCTTGCCAAGATTTGGAAACTGTATATCCAGCATTTATCCATGTTTCGTCTAAGTAGAAGATTTTCAAATTTTGTTCTCTGGCATGTCGAATGCTTCTTAAATAGTCTCTTCTCCAAAAAACTATTTCCGGTTTATCTATCAAGAGAGATTTTCTATTATGTTTTGTATATCTGAAACCCACATCTTTCAAAAGTTTGCATAATGTCATTCTGGAGAATTTTGGATAGTCCGTATCTTCTTGCACTGATGTCATAATTTTGTAAAGTGTTGGAATTTCCTTTCGTAAGTAAAATCCATGGACTTTACGCCTTAGTCTTTGTTTTAATGACTCATCGATCTCAATTGGTTTTCGGCCTGAAGGAGTTTTAGGGGGTTGAAGAGTTCCATTCTTGCTTTCTTTTAGTAATCTATAAATTGTTGATTTAGCAACACACAACATAGCAGCCGTTAATTCCACAATATCATCAACACTTGCACTTGGATCCTTGTTTTTCAATGATATATAACAATTCAATATCAGAGTTTTTTCATTTAAAGATAATGGACCTGTTTTTGGTCGTTTAGATGGTCCTTGGCTTATCGACATTGTTTGGTACTTGCACAATTAACATTCAACAAATGTTTTAAATATATTCCAACTGTTTACAATATTATGAAAACCATACAACTTCATACAACTTTACTCAAATAACTAATACTAAGTACTGATTTAATGTACCTACTTTCTTTTAAAATAATATTCCCGATAATGTTTCTAAGAAAACTTTACTCAAAGAACTAATACTAAGTACTGATTTAATGTACCTACTTTCTTTTAAAATAATATTCCCGATAATGTTTCTAAAAAAACTGGGTTGTTCAATACAAAATGTACCTTACGGTATACTCTCTTAAAATATATTTTGGTATCTACTTCTATGAAATCTACTAAAATGAATGATTTGTTACTCCTTGTCCTTTCTATATAGACTATAGATCTGTTCGCCTGCAATAAAAGTGTAGCACTGAGCTATATAATTTTGAAAAATTCAGGTCTATCTGTGAAAAAATGCGTGTAAAATTGCTAAATTTGGGACTAACTATATTTTTTTTTTTTTTTTATTTTTGCTTAACGTGCCTCGACAGCGCTGGTCATTGGCACAGAAAAAATAAATACAAATATTTACATAATTTTTACAAATATTTAAATTAGATTTTGCAGTATAGGTTGGTAGCTTTCAGGAACTGTAAGACTTTCTTGATTTCGGTAGGGCAGTGAAGCATTTCCTTGAGGTTGGGCCTAAGATCAAGTTGTTTGTATATAGCAGCAAATTGTTTGCAGTCCGTCAGTATGTGCTTAACGGTCACAATATCGTTACAGCTATGGCAAACGGGACGATTTCCTGAAGACATCAGATATCCGTGTGAGAGTTTGGTATGACTGATTCGGATTCTTCTGATTGTAGTAGCCTCTCTCCGGGTTAAGAAGTTCAGGGAGAGAGGAGAAGTGGATGGATGGATATCATGAAGTGCTGTCGTACTATTGCGCCACAGGTGTCGCCAAGAATCTTGTGTAGCGTTTTTGAAGTGGATCTTCAGGTCGGTTGCGAGTTGGACAATGTGTGTTGAGTCGTTATTAGTGGTAGCATCTTTCGCGTGGCGGTCCGCAGTTTCGTTACCATCAATGCCGATGTGAGATGGAAGCCAGATGAGAGAGACTGTTATATTTTGAGCAACGAGAGTTTGATAGATGTCGTGTATATTCTGGACAATGGGGTGGTCAGTGAAGATTGACTTGATTGACTGAATGGAGGAAAGGGAGTCTGTGCATATTGCAATATTTTTGTGGGGTAGGTGGATGCTTTTGAAAGCTTGAAAAATGCTTTGTAGCTCGCCTGTGTGAACGCTACACACTATAGGTAGGGTGAAGGAGCTTATGAGTTCATGATTCGTGGAAACTGCACAACCAACACCGGAGTCAGTTTTGGAAGCGTCTGTGTAGAGTATTAAATCATAAGGTTTTTTTTGCAGTAATTCTAGGAATGCTTTCTTTATAAGTGCAGTGGGAGATTCATGCTTATTATAAATGGTAAGTGAGGTATCGATTGTAGGGATATTTTTGGTCCAAGGTGGAGAAGAAGGTAGAGGGAGCGGGGAGGTCAGAGAAAGGTCGGTATCTTTGAGTAAAGGATTGAGTATTTGGGGGATAGATTTTATAATTGTTCGAGGGTAAGTAGGGGGATTAGTCGTAGTGAAAAGCGAGTGAACAGGATTGAGAGGATTGGAGGATACTGAGGCAGCATATGAGAGGAGTAGTGATTGGCGTCTTAGGGGTAGGGGTAGCTCATTAGCTTCAATGTGGAGACTATCAGCAGGGCTAGAGCGAAAGGCACCAAGGCAGAGACGAAGAGCAGTATTGTGTACAGAGTTCAGTGAATCAGTGACAGATTTGGTGGCAGACATGTAAATAAAGCAGCCATAATCAAGCTTTGAGCGGATGAGAGCTCTGTATACTCTTAATAATACGATTTCGTCGGAACCCCAGTGAAAGTGACTGAGGGTTTTAAGTATATTTAGTCTTTTTATACAGATGTCTTTGAGTTCATGGATATGGTGTTTCTATCTATGTTTCTATCTATATTTGTATACTGCAAGAAGCATTAAAACATAATTAAAAT